>PVLA01006481.1:0-122997 GCA_004027455.1 Hydrochoerus hydrochaeris | reverse complement strand
CCCCTACTGAGAGGGTGGGCAGACTGCCTTTGTGTGCTGCACCCTGAGACCCTTCATGGTCAGATCTCTGGAGCGGCTGGTTCTCCTCCCAGTTCAGGCGTGGGCGGCTTACCGAGAGGGCAGGCAAATTGCCTTTCTGTGCTGCTCCCTGAGTCCCTCCATGGTCGGAGCTCTGGAGCTGCTGGTTCTCCTCCCAGCTCAGGCCAGGGGCCCCTATTGGGAGGAAGGCTTCTGACTCTTAGCATATAGTTCTCTAAAAACATGTTGCAGACCATATTTAGTCAATGTCCATTGTTTGCCAAAATAGTGAACTGGCCTGAAAAATTTTCCAAAATGAGGTTACTGAGTTAGAGGATGTATGTATTTACAATTTTGGTAGGAATTAACAGATTGGGAATAAGTGGGTTTTTGTTTTGTTTTGCTTTAATTTTTTTTTTTTTTTGAGACAAGGTCTTGCTATGTAGTTCAGACTGGACTTGAAATTACTGTGTTGTCCAGGCTGACCTTTAACTCACAGTGATCCTCCTGCATCTACCTCCTGAGTGCTGGGATTACAGGCATGTACCACCATGCCTGGCATCTTTTACCAATAATATTTGAGTGTCCATTGCTACCCACCCTCACTGACAGAGTTTTGAAACTGAAATACTGAATTTGTTCTGAGGCAAGAAAAATAGTATCCATGTAGGTTTAACTTCTCTTATAATGAAAGCATCCTTTCACATATTTAAGGATCACTCTTGTCCCTTTACCAATTTTTCTATTGAATTATTGGTCCTTTTCTTTTTTTCACCTAGCGTAATGTTTTTAAGGTTTATTCATGTGATAGTATGTCTGTATTTCATTACTTTTTTATGTTTGCATAACATTATATTATGTATTCACATTACAATTTGTTTGTGCTTCCATTCATTCACAGGCATTTTGGGTTGTTTTTATCTTTAGACTGTTGTGAATGATGCTACTCTGAACATGTATTTGTTTAAGTACCTATTTTTTAGTGCTTTTGGGTATATAACTAGGAGTGGGGTTTCTAGATCATGTGGCAATTCTGTTTAACTTTTCAGAAAGCACCAAATGTTTTTTTTTTATTTATTTTTTTAGAAAAAAAGCAAAACAGAAAAAAGGGTAGAAATGATTCAGAATTTCAAAAAAAATATTAAGAAATCATCACTGGTTGATATATGTTGTTTTCTTAGAAGTAGTTCAAGTTTCAAAATCAAAGCATAAAAATGAACAAATAATGATAGCACAAACTATTCTATTTGATGAACTATCAAAAGCTTAGTAGTATAGTTATCTGTCTTGCACACTTAAGCATGCATACAGTTATAAGTGTATTTATACATGAACAAATCATTTCACATCCCTATCAACAGTGTATAAGATTTCCATTTTCTTCACATCCTTGTCAATACTTCTTTTCCTTTAAAAGAATTAGAGTTATTGTGGGTTTGATTTGCATTTCCCTGATGACTAATGGAATTCAGTATCTTTCAGTGTGCTCATTGGCCATTTGTATATCCAAGTCCTTTGCTCATTTTTAAAATTGGGTTGCTTGTCTTTTTAGGTTGAACTGCAAGAATTTTTTATATATTCTAGGTACAATATCCTTGTAAGCTATATGACTTGTAAAGTTTTCAGCCCATTCTGTTCCTGATGATATTGATACACAAAATTTACTTTAATTTTGAAGTTCTATTTATTTATTTTTTGTTGCTGTTGCTCATGCTTCTGGTAACATATCTTAGAATCCATTGCCAAATCCAAGGTCATAAAGACTTTCTCCTGTGGTTTTTGATAAGATTTTTATGGTGTTTAGCTCTTATATTTAGGTCATTGATCCATTTTGAGTTAGTATGGTATGAAATAAGAATCAGGGGAAAATGTCATTCTCTTGCGTGTGACATCCAGTTTTACCAGCAAAGAGGCCAGTGCTTCTCACAGCCCTGGCCAAAGCATGTGGGTGCAGAGGGGATGCCTGCTGTGACCTCTCATCCCCCAGGGTTCCAGCAGGTCACCTTCCCATACTTGGTGTCTACTGCTGCCCTGCTCTCAGCTTACACAAGTGAGTCTGGGGACAGCTTTGCCCTGTATACCTCCATCCTCCTCAATCAACTGAGACACTTTCCTGCAGGCAATAAAAGTCCAGAGCTGTTGGATACCATGCCAAGAAAGCTCTTGTACTAATTGATAACCACAGTGCCCCAAAACTCTAACCTTGAGGACATTTGTGTAGCATACACTCTGTAGAGCTGGAAGCCACACAAGAACACTCCAAGGAGGAGGCCACCTGGGAGCGCAGCAGGCTTGAGACCTTAGAGGCCCCTGGTATGGTGCTCCTGGGTGGTCCTTGCCTCTGCCAGGGAGCAGTGGGTCTGGACCAGGGAAAAGGAGCAGAGCGTCCTGGGAAGCTCTGGTGGCTTCATGGAAGCCTTGCAGATTGCTTCTTGGCCTCATGGCTGTTGAGAGAATTAAGTAAATTCCTCAGGAAATTACTTGAGTATGATTCTTTTCTTTATAGCCTTGTGAGCATCTCTTGATGCCTCCACTGCACTGTTCCAAATCCTGATGAGCATGTGCCAATCCCGGAGCCTTGTGCATAAGTGCACAGGAGTCCACACATGTGTGAGGTGAACACTCTGCCCTGCCAGAGACAATTTCACTCTTAGGAACTCTTCTTAGCACCCCTTTGATTTTTAAGTTTATTTTATGTTTTTTAAAAAGTAAAATTTAATTCTTTGGTCATACCAGCTCCATTTCAAGGGCTTGATGGGCACATGCAGCCAGGGGCTACAGTGCTGGAAGGTGCAGGTATTATAGGTGGTAATGAAGTGGTAGAGTCACAGAGTAGGGGAACTCACAGCCTCACTCAACTGCTCCTGGGTATTAGCAAGCCTTTTCTTTTCTGCAGGGAAACAGGCCAAGATCCTGTGATCCTGACAGGATTGTCCAAAGCCTGGAGAGGGTGCCATACAAGGGTACTTGGGACTGTCATACTCCTGCCACTTTCACCTGCCCAAATCACCCAGGACCAAGAACCAGACAACCCTGGGCTCCAGAGCAGCTGACTTATTTAATCTTGCCAATTCTAAACCTGCCTACCCTGCCTCACCCATTCCCTCCCACGAAAACCACAATAAATGGTCTTGCTCATGTTTTCTCTGCATCTGTCTCCTGACCACACCTAGAACTTCCTCATGTGCCCCTGTATTGTGTACCACACTTCCTGCCCTAAGGACCAATAAACATCATCAACTTCCTTCATTACAGTCATTTCTGTGTCTATACATCTCATCATACCTTATTGTGACAGATCCCAGGTATCCTTAAAACATACTGATATGGGGCTCGTTTTCCTTTTCATCTACCCCGGTCTCAAACCAACATTCTATCTCTTCTTTGCTGTGAGGGTGAAGCTCTTGTTTGTTGAAGCTGCTTCATTGAGCAGTTTGGCAGGTTGTGTACAGCAGTCAGGTGGAGCTGATATTCAACCTGCCTGCACTAGGTTGGCTAGAGAAGGTCTGTATATCTATGGACCGGTCAGACTATTCCTGACATCTTCCTTCTCAATGCTTTACTTCCCTTACTCTAGCCCATCTATAGGCCTCCTGAAACAGAAGGCAGGCTCTACTCACGTGCCTACTTTGTTATTGTATCAGAATGCATCCTCCTTCCACAGAGAAAGGGGAATGGCTGAGCCCTCTGGAGCAGCAGTATGAAGTCAGAAAGGATTTGCTCCTTAGCCTCCTTCATCTTCACCCATCCAGCCCCAATCCCACCCCTGTATAGAGTGGAGAGGAAATGGAGAAACAGTAGGGCTTGTGTTTTCCAAGAATGATTCTCTGGACTCAAGACTCCATCACTGGTTCTCAAACTTTAAGGTGCATCCATCAGAATCAAATGGAGGGTCAGTCAGGGCTCAGATTGCATGGGCCTAGGCAGAGAGAGTCTGACTCACTAGCTATGGCCTATGAACGCACATACCTACCACGTCTGATGCTGCAGGCCCCGGGACACTTTGAGAACCACTTTTCCAGGTGTAGCACTCAGGCTTTTGTCACTAACTGAGATGCCCTTGGATCCTGGCCCCAGGCACTCCTGAAACTCAAGTGTCTCTGTTGTTCAAAACATAGTGCTTAAGCTGTCAGGGGAGAGATTCTGTCTGATGTGAATCATTTCATTTCTCTGCAGCAATTCTTACATACTGCTCTGCCAAAACTTGTTGGCCAGGAAACAAATATCCAGTATTATTTTGCACACTGTGTGTATTTTTGACACTGAAGTAATGATGGTAATTTTCAGTACTCCACAGAAGTATTCATTAAATTCCATTCCCCTATCCTTGACTGAGTGAGACCAAGGTCCTGATTCTAGAAGGAATGAAGCTCTTTGGAGCTCATAAGTGTGAGCTCCACACATCACAGGGAGAAAGACCAGGAAATGTCTTATTTTAGAGAAAACTATTTCTGCCTGGCTGCCTCTCCTTTCCCACTGGTAAAGATGATGACTTTTCAGGAACCCCAGCTCAGTTTTTGAAAGCCACTCTATGGGGTGCACACTCAAAAGGAGGGACCCTCCCCTGCTGGGTGCCAGCTTTTCTTGCAGAGTAGGGAAGCCTCATTAAATGACAGTGAGTTAGAAATTGCCAGCAAGAGAGCGATCTGAGCACAACACTGAAACCTCTCTGCAGTCATCATTTCCGAGTGGTAACTGCCTGTCTGCAAGAATACCTTGCATGCTTCCCCAGATTGCAGCAGCCTCTGGTTTCATGAGCTGACGTCTGGATATGCTGCCTCCTGGGAAGGTGGGGGTGGAGGAGACAGCAGACTTTAAAGAGCTCCTTAAATTAAAACCCAAAGCATCTCCACCTTCACAGTGAGAACTGCATCAGCCAGGCATGCTTTTTCTTTGCACAGCCTGTAAACAATATTGAAATATGGTCTCTGGAATGGCCTGTTATTTAACTCTTTCCGAGCTCTTAGGCAGGGCAAGCTTTAGGAGCCAAATCATGAGCAGTGCAAGGCAGGGGTGGGGATGGGGTGCTCATCACATTTTGAATTAGAGGTTCTGATAATCAGAATCAGTAGAAGAGCTTTCTAAAAATATCCATGTCTGGGCTCCTTCCCTGGCCAATCAGATCTGAATTCCCAAAGCTGGAGCCTGAGCATCAGTAGTTTTTACTTCATGTGTACCTCAGGAACTCAAATGTTCCGCCAGTGTTGAACACCATTGCTTAAAGCCTGTGCCGCTTACTCACTGGGTGAGAGTAGGAGACTGCTTAGAGTCGGATTCTCCACTGAGTCAAAGTGGTCAGGATTCTTTAAAAGCTTCCAGGAATTATGAGAAGCAGAGGGGTCAGTGGCATAGCAAGCTTAGCAAGTAGCAGGTCCACAGTCAGTCCTCAAAAAGCGGTATATTCTATTTGAACTTGTGTTGTCAGTTGAATGAAGACTCTGGAGTGTAGAAATGAAGTAAAATTTAAAACAGGGCTAGAGCAACAGCTCAGCAGTAAAGAGCTTACATAGCATGTGAGGCTCTAGGTTCAAAGCCAGTGGTAGCAAAAAACAAAAAGTAGGTGAAATGGCAAACTGTGAATTAGGAGGGAGTATTCATAGTACATTTTCCTGATGAAGGATTTATATGCAGAATATAGGCAAAAAATTATAAATCAGTGATAAAATAGACACCCAACAGCAAATGGTCAAAGACAGACAACTCACAAAGCAAGATATAAAATTGGCTAATAAGGGGCTGGGGACTTAGCTCAGTGGCATAAGTGCCTGCCTAGCAAGCACAAGGTCATGAGTTCAATCCCCGGTACAAAAAAAAAAAATTGGCCAATAACACATGAAAAGGATGTTCAGCTTCATTAATTATGAAGGAAAGGTATATGAAAATCACTCCACATCCATTGTCACAGCTGGAATTCAAAGGGTTGATAATTCTAAGTGATGGTGAGGATATGGGGCAAATAGAGTAAAAGTGTAAGACAGTGCAGTGGCTTCGTAAAATTGTTCAGTAGTTTCTCATAACATTAAGCATATAGTACTTAAAGGATAATCCCAATTTCCACCCAAAAGCAATAAAAATTTCAATCTACAACAAGATTTGTACAGTATTTGAATGTTTATAACTGCTTTATTTATTATAGGCAAACACAAGAAAGAATCCACATGTCTGTCAATTGGTTAAAGAAATAACAAATTACGGTGTGCTGCAACTCAGTGTTGAAAATGAATGAACTACTGATACAACAACAGGGATGAATCCCAAAAACAGTTTGTTGTGACTAAGAAGCCAGACATTAAAGGGTTTATTGTGTCTGATTCCATTCATTTGGAGTCCAAGACAAACAAATCTCATCTGTGGTGATAAAACAAATCAGTAGCTCTATCCTAAAGGGTGGCAGAATGCTTACTGGGAAGAGACATGACTGGGAAACTTTCTTGTGGATGGAGATGTTCTATTTCTTCAAGGTGATGATAGACATGTAGCATGTGCATTTTGTCACAATCCATTAACCTAGACTAAACCTATGCATTTCACTGGGTAAATTACCCATCAATAAGAGAGTGCTGGCCAAAAATAAAGTGTCACATCAGAAATTCTTAGTGACTGGGTATGAAGAATGGATATGGGAAGATGGACGACTACTTCACTACAAAGTTCACTACCAGACATTTTGCCTTAGTCACTGGCAGTATCTATACATGAAAGGAGGTGAGAGGCTGGTCTAAATGTGACCTTAACCGAGGACATGTGCTCCTGCTCTGCAGTATCATCTACTCTCTACGCTTAGACTCTTCTTGTTAAATTAAGAAGCTTTCTATTCTCCAAGACTTACTCAAATTAAATGTTTTCAGAGGGTGAAAGCATTCCTATTGGATTTTCAACTTGCATATTTCCTGGAGACTGACCTCCCAATATGACACTGTACTAGTACTCAGGAGCAAGACATGACTAAAGACTGCACAATCTGCATATCACAGAGGATGATCATAATAGTTAGTTGAAACACATCAAATATATTTAAATGCTTGAGTGCATAACATTATCAAAATAACAGAG
This sequence comes from Hydrochoerus hydrochaeris, assembly GCA_004027455.1. Lineage (NCBI taxonomy): Eukaryota > Metazoa > Chordata > Mammalia > Rodentia > Hydrochaeridae > Hydrochoerus > Hydrochoerus hydrochaeris. The sequence goes on along the minus strand of PVLA01006481.1, from coordinate 115,926 downwards.
ATAACAAGGACGAATCTAATTGATCATTACTGGAGGAAAGAAGCCATTATTTTGAAAATTTACAAGTAAAAGGAAACAATTAAACATTTGTCCCACCTTCTTGTCAATGTGCTACAAGACAAAACAGTATAGACTCTTAACTCCTAGGAGATGAATTACATTTCAGTGGAAATAAAGGTATTTTGTCCTGCTTTATATAGTTGAGTGATGGCTAATGTTAGGTGTCAACCTGATTTGATTAAGGGATACCCAAAGAACTAGTAAAGTGTTACTTCTGGGTGTATCTGTAAGGGTGTTTCCTGAGGGCACTGGTGGGAGAGCCAGCAGATGGAGTGGGGAAAGATCTCTATTTGCTGTGATTGGATACCATTCAGTTGGCTGGTGGAAGGGTTAGAGCAAAAAGGCAGATAAAAGGCTAATTTGCTCCTGGAGCTGGGATACCCTCCTGTACATGGACATCAGAACTCCAGATGTTTGGCCTCTAGCCTCCAGAACGTGTCCCAGCAGTCCTCTGGGTCCTCAGACCTTTGGGTCAGACTGAGACATTGTTGACTTTCCCGCTTTTGAGGCTTTTGACCTTGGACTGAGCCACAGCACTCATGTCCCTGGGACTCCATCTTGCACATGGCCAATCACAGGATTTCTTAGCCTCCACATCCTCATGATCTAATTCCTCTAATAAATCTCTCTCATCCTATGTATCTATCTATCATCTATCTACTATCATCCATTTATCTATCTCCTATTGGTTCTCTTTGGGGGAACCCTGATTAAATGATTTGACATTATTTGAATTATTAGGATAAATCTAAAAGCTGGGAGAACTTTATTAAAATATTTTAAAAAGTCATGAAATTTTTAGCCATTCATAGAAACTGGCCTTGAATTTCAAACTCAATTTCCTGGAGTTGAGCCTATGTGCTGCAGTTTTACCTCCACTTCAAAGATAGGACCATAAGTTTCCCAATTCTTATAAACCCAGAACCCAGTGTCCCCTGTATTCATCACAATTAATGAATAAGTATTAATATTTCATTATTAATTAAACTCAGTATTTTATTCAGATTTCTTAATTTTTACCTAATGTCCTTTCTCTGTTCTGAAATCTCATTTAGAACACTACATGATATTTAGCCATCGTATTTCCTTAGATGACACTTCACTGTGATGTTTCTCAGACTTTCCTTCCTTTGGTTGACATTGACAGAATTGAACAATACAGATGAAGTATTTTGTAAAATTTTCCCTGATTTGGTTTACCCTTTTCTTCTATGAGTATGGGATTTTGAGAGAAAACAGAGCTGAAATACCATTCTTGACCCACATATTAAGGGTATGAAGCATACAAATGACATCACTGAGAATATTAAACTCGATCACCATATAAATTTATCCAGAATGTATTTCCAGAACAGATTCTTGATGATGTGTATGAGCAGCATGTCTTTTTCTTTTTAACATGATGAAAACATAAATAAATTATATGGAAAGTACAATGTAGTTACTGAAACTTGGTGTCTTCCCAGAGCCTACTGAAAAGACACACCACCACAACAGTGAAGGACAGTGCCCTTTTAGCCACCTAGACTGACCCTGAAAGCCTATGTTCTTCACCATAAATAGGGGTAAAGGCCTCCAGACTGAAAAATCACAACTTTGGATAAATTTGTCTGCACCTCAGCACCACTCCTAGGCTTCTCAGCACTCTATACATAGTAGGTGGCCAATACACACTTGTGAAATAGCCAAATGGGGCTGCAGTAAAGGAGGCTAGGCTGTCTTCCTTCCGGGTGTTCCTCCTTGTGCTGTGAGGCACATCTTTGAGACAAGTGGTAAAATTGAGCCCTTGCTCAATAGGCCAAAACTATCTGCTGGGTATTTACTGAATGAAGATTATAATTATAAATACGTAACTTTTGCATCTCAGTAGCATCTCTCAAAGACCTAAGGGCCATTCTTAAGACTGACCACTACTGAAAGAGTGTAAGACCTCAGTCTCTAAAACTCTATGGGAGAACAGAATCCAAACATTGATAACTATCAGCCAGCAAACACGGCTGGCATGATCCCATTTTCACAAACCAACACTTTCTTTCTACCTCTCTGGCTCTGAGCCTCTGAGCTTTCCCTTATGTACTTCCTTTTACTTGGCCTTAAAATTCATGGATTCAAGAGGTCATACAATTGAGCTATATATTATTAGTCTTCCACTAGCATTATCAGAGATCACACTTCCAATGCATGCATTATGATGATAATGTTTGCCCAGGTTATTTTTCAGGAATGTAAAGGCCATTTTTGACCAAATCACTTGAGCCTGCACAGGTGTCAAAATGTCCAGTGGAGGAGGTGCACAACTGTAATCCCAGTTCAACACCAGTCTGAACTATACCTGTCTCAAAAGAGACAAAACAAAAGTTCCAGTGAGTGACCTTTTGACATAAGGAGGTAAAACACTTCACTCTCAGGTCATACAAACCTCACCATTTTCTGAACCTATGTTCCATGGAAAGCCATGAAGATTTGCAGACCACTGATCACTTCCAATCACGTTTCCCCATGCCTTTCATTACATCGCTTCCTTACTTCAAACCCTATCCTTTCAAGAAGTGGACTGCAGATTTGGGTCTCCCATTGCCATGCTTGGCTGACTTGCAAAGACTCTGTCTTTTGTAAAACTTGTTTTATAGTGATTGGCATACTGGGTGGAGTGGGGCAAAGCAAAACAGGTTTCGTTCTGTAACCAGGGTATCTCAAGGGAGGTGTGAAAGGACCTGAGAGAGCCTATGGGCTTTGGTTGGATAATTCAAGGACAGTTAAAGACATGGAGGCTTTGATGTGAATCAGATTCTGCTAGCAAGAAGGGTATGTCAATGATTGGGGTGGGGGAATCTTATCTATTTTAAGGCAGATTATATTGAGGCTAAAGCTGTAATTTAAAAAGAAGCAGAAGTAGGAGAGGAGGGAAGTAGGAGAGGAAGAGAGGAGGGTTGGTACTTTACAGGTTGTGCATGACCTTGCTCTTGTCTCACTGTACGACGGTGTCACGTCTGATGTTGGTGTTCATTTATATTCAGCAGCACCACATGGCCCAGCTGTGAGCATCTCAGGAGCTGTCACAATCCTGAGGCCAGTTGTGAGTGTCAGACCATACAACAGGTGTCTGGGGTTCTCTTCTTCTTCCATATCTTGAGTGCTTTTTTTTCCTAAATGCTACACATGCATTATATTCTGTAGTCTTTATGACTACCTCAGAAGGCAAGTAAATATCTTAGTTTGGGCTCCCTGAGACATAGAGCCTGGGACAAAGATGTGGCCCAGCTTGTCTAAGGAAAATGAGTCCAGGTGGAAGGGAAAAGAAGGAAGCAGATGGAGGAGGCATGGTCAACCCAAAGACTACAATGGAGGATGCTACAGCAAACAAGAGGCTTAACTCCCCAGAACTCTAAGGAGTACAAAGAGAACCCCAGATCTCTTTCCCCAAGCTAGGGAGGTTTATTTTTCTCAAACTGACCCTGCAGATCCTGTCTGCCTGTGGTTGGAACTGCTGATGGGATATTAAACTTCTAGAGCAGTCACTGACTTGCTTCGGAGAAGGTGCTTCTCACAACACTGGGACACCCTGACCAAGAAGCATCTGGCTGCTCCTCAGCACAGAGCTGTTGGCAGGAATATGAGCCTCTCCAGTATCAAACTAACCACATCAGCTGGGGCCAATGGCAGAGGCTACTGCTGGGTGTGGGTAGTTCCAAAAGCCTCTTCAACAGGCTGTCAGCAGCATTTGCAGAAGAGACTGAAGCTTGGAGAAGTGAATTAATGCATCCAAGATTGCCCAGATAGTAAAGCATACAGCCAAGATCTTCACTTAGGCAGTGTGCTTAATTCTTCCCATTTCTTTCAACCATTGCACTTCTCTGTTCACTGCTTTGGCTGCACTTCTACCAATAGGAAGGTTTCCTGCTACCTTATGGATTGGATTCAATATCTCCTCTTGATCCACATTCTCTTGATTCTGTGCCCATTATTTCTTACTTGGATTAGGTCCTTCTGCTTCATCCTTCTCTCTGCTCCCCTCTTCCCTTTGAGTCTTTCAAGGTGGTACCCTGGACCTAAAGTGTTCCTATCCCGTCTCTCTGCCTCAGCTAGTTCCATCTCCCACAGAGGAAATAATTTTTGATATACCCTTCATGATTTGAAATTTGCCCGGATTAGGATCTACAGCTGGGCTCTCTGAGTGTCCTCCAGAGGCTCACATATTAAAAGCTTGGTTGCCACCCTGTGGCACAACTGACAGGTGGTTGAACCTTAGGAAGCTGGGTCTGATGGGAAGAAGTTAGGCTATTGGAGGTGTACTAGAGACCCCTGCAGTGGGTTCCAATACCCTGACTGAGTTATGATGCACAGCAGGTAAAGAAAAAAAGGCAAAGAGATTAAGTGAGAGGTGCATAGCAGGGATCTGGGATGACCAGTTACTCTCTAGGAACAAAAGACCATGAGCCACCCAGAACCATGGTATTTATTGATTACATCTGAGTCAAGGACAATGAGTAAAGGGCAGTGGGTGTTTCTGGGAATAGTAATGACAACTATGGTGGGCTAGAAGAAGAACAAAACATTCTTACAAGGACAAGGACAAGGATGAAAGAGGACAATGAGGAGACTGTAGTTTCCCCAGATGCCTGTCTTCTCCAGTAGGTCTTATCTTGCCCTGTAAGCACCACAGCAGTCATTAGCCCTCAAACTTCTGGCCGTGATCAGAAAAAGCAGTTTACCATTCTACTCTGACTCAAGGGCATGACAAGAACAAGTGTGGACATCCTCTAGACTCAATTTATGGTCCCTAAAAGGGCTGTGCCCTTGAAGGAGATATTGGGACTCTGCCCCTTCCTTTCTCTCTCCCTCTGGGTTGCTGAGTTTCCTCCACCACACACTTCCACCATGATGTACCATGTTGCCATAGGTTGAAAAGTAACAGGGCAATCAACCATGCATGGAAACTTCTGAACTTGTGAGTCAAAATAAACTTTTTTTGTACTAGGAATCAAAGTCATGACCTTGTGTTTGCCAGGCAGGCTGAGCTCTATCTCCAGCCGAACTCTTCTTTTAAAGTTGACTTATCTCAGGTGTTTTTCACAAACTGACTAACACAGGACATGGACTGATGAAGTTGTGAAGAGGTTGCAGCTTCCCATCACCCAGATCAGGTTGCACATTAAGCTCTAACAGTCTTACTAGTCAATGTCTTGACTCACATTGGTCCCCACCACCACATTCTGTCACTGGCCACTTGGCTCTATGGATTTTATTCAGAAAGCCCTATTGGTCTTTCTATCTTAAGTTCCAAATCCCTAGAAATCATGGATAATTGTTACATATCTGTCATAAGAATTTTATGAAGTGTCTGGCTAACTGACCGTGCAGCTGGGACAATTTTCTGGGATGGTTTCAAAGTGAGTGAACAGAGATGCAATATATGAGGACAATTTCCACACTACAAAGGTGACCAGGTATCAGTTTATACACACAACTAGGTCTTGTTAAGTCTTTCAAGGTGTGTCTGTTTGATTAGCAGCTTGAGATAAATGAGCACATATTTGTTCTGTCTTTTCTATCTGCCAAAATGTAACCAAGAGTGTAAGGGGGATATGTGTGGATGAGGACAGGGGTGGCAGCCTCTTGTGTCATAGTCACTGGTCAAGAAGTTAACAGGGATAGATTGTACCATCCATTGGGTTTGAAATTGGGCAGTAGATGGTCAGGTGGAAGACTGATGCCCTGAACAATAAAGATTTGCTATGGAACAGCCCAGCATTCAGAGAATGATGCATAGTGGTCCTTCAGTATCTGTAGGGAAATGGTCCCAGGATCCCTACAGACACTAGAATCTGTGGATGCACAAGTACCTTATGTTAAATGGCACAGCATTTGATATAACCTATTGGGGATCTCTGCAGTGGGCTCCAACCTCTTGCCAGGCACTATAGCACATGGTGAAAAGAAACAGCAAGAGACAAAATAGTGCAGCAATAGGGATCTGGGATGACCAGTTGTTCATGGAACAAAAGACCATGAGGCAGCCAGAACCTTAGTATTTATTGATTACATTTGTGTCAAGGAAAATGGGTGAAGGGCAGCAAGTGTGTCCAGGAAAAGTAATGGCAATTTCAGTGGGAGAGTAAGAACAAAGCATTCTTGGAAGGACTAGACAGGGGGCAGTAGGAAACTGGAGTTTCCCCAGGTGCCTTATTGTCCTTAGCAGGTCTTAACCTTGTCAAGTGAGTGCCATCGTGTCACTGGCCCTGGGGCTTTCAGCTGTGACCAGAAGAAAATGAAGAGTTCCTGCTGTCCAATCTGCTCAAAGGGCAGGATAAGGATTGCCTCAGACATCCTCTAGACTTGATTTGTAATCTGTGGTCCCCAACAATAAGCTATGGCCATTCCTATGTCTTTTAAATCATCTCTAGATTACTTACGATACCAAGTACAGCATAAATGCCACATGAATAGTTGGCATACTATATTATTTAAGTAATAATGACAAGAAAAAAGTCCTTACATGTTCAGTACAGACAAAATTTTATATCAAATATTTTCCATCCATGGCTGTTAGAACACATTTATACAGAACCTACAGACAGGGTAGATCAGCTCTACAAAGATGTGCAAATTCAAGGGGCTGAGGTTTAGAATCTGAGATCAAAAAAGAGGTGACAATCCCACAGACTGCAGCTGGAGTGGATTTAGAATCCCAGTGCACTGTGGAGAGTTGAGCCTTCACACAGAGAGAAATGGGCTGTGCACATTGGCCCCAGGGTGGAGCACTCTAACTCATGCTCTCTTTTCTGCAGGGACAAGGGCAGGCTGTAGGCAGGCTCCAATCAAAGACCATTTTCTAACAGTGAAGGGGTGGGCTGGGCATGAGGCTCTGTGAGTCTTCAATATTCGTGGCTCCTTCCCATTGATCATCACGGTCTGGGCGTCACTCCAGAGCCCTGCGCAGGTGGAAGCTCTTATTGGTAGCTCACATTGCTGGCCACACTTCCATTCAGAGCGGGGAAGCATCCACAGAGGGCAGCCAGCAGGGGTACACAGCAAGTGGAAGTTGAAGCAGGGGGGTCGGCAGTGGAGAGGGTTGGACACCGGTGCCCAGGTCTGCTCCAGAAAGTGTTTTTGCTGATGCCTTGAGGCTCAGCTGCCCAGTGCCCATTAAAGCTCAGAGCTAAGTGCCTGGATAGCTCCAGCAGTAATCACAGTTTTGACATGGTCAGCTCAGTGCAAGGAAATGGAGTGCAGGTACCTGACTGGCACTCTTGGTAAGGCATTCGGAAAGTCCACGAGTTGCTGAAGCTGTCACATTCTTTATAGTAAATGTCAAAGGATGGCAAATTAGAGTGCAGACTAGCAGGGCTGCCCCAGGCAAAGAAGCAATTTTTATCTTTACCCCTCTGGCTGGGGCCTCTTACTCCTTGCACATCCCTCCATCCATTATAGTCAGTTTTGACAGCAAAGGTGAACCAAGCATCTACTGTGTGCAACGCATAACTCCAGGCACTGAAGAGTCAAAGAAAGAAGGGGGAATATCAGTGTGCTCACAAAGAGCCCCACTATCCTACCTATAAAGGAACCTGGAGAGGGCTGGCCGAGTGACTGGAACACTACGGCTGTTTCTCTGTTGTCTCTGTGACAGACTGGCAGTGTTTTCCTTTAACCTCGGTGCCTCTCTTGATTGACAGCTCCTGGTGTGTGGCTTCCTTCTCCAGCTGCAGCAGCATGTTACACCAGGCTTGCAGGGATGGCCCGTTATATCAGCAGCACTGAGTCAGGAGCACTCACTAGGCTTCTCTGGCCCTTGGTTTCTTCATCTATAAAACAAGGCAGTTGAACTTTTAAGTGGATATTTATCAAATGTCTTTTGAGACTAAGTAGGGAAATGCTTCACATGCTCTAGTGTGCACTTCAATTACCTGTAGATCTACTACATGTGCAGATTCTGGCCCAATAGGTCTGGCTGTGGCTGGAAGGTTTGCATTTTGAATAAGTACTCAGGGCAGCCAGTCCATGAACTGCGCTTTGAATAATAGGAAGGAAGATCTCATTGATATGGTTTATAATGAGATGTCCCCATCCCCCCAAAGCCTCATGTACTTGTAAGCAGGACTTTGGGGACGTCACTGGATTATGGAGCATGACACTCATCAGTGGACTAATCATATTCAGATACAGTTAAGTATGAAGTTGCAAGTGAAGCCTGGTTAGAGGTGAGACTTGGACCTGGAGGTGTCTACATCCCACTCTCTTCTCTTGAGCTCTCTCTGCTTCCTGCCATCAGGCCACTTCTCTGCCGTGCCCCTCTGCCATGCTATCCTGCCTTGGAGCCAGCTAAGTGTGGATGAAACCTCTATGCACTGTGAGCCAGAATAACTGTGGGTATCAGGTATTGTGTCTCAGCAATGAGAAAGTTAGACTTCGTATAACACAGTGGGAAGATCCAAGTTTTTGGCCAAATATCCCAGGATATGAAGTCTACTGCTTTCAACTTCTTTGAGCCTCATTTTCTCTATCTGTAAGAAGGGGGCAAATTTAGCCTACTTGCAGGTTTGTGGAAAGGGATAACAAATTAGATAACATAATGTCAACATTATGAGTAAACTGAGCAAACATGAGCAACTGAGCAAATACTCAGTAGTTGATAGTTTTGCTTGCTCTTCCCAGAAACTGCTCCACACTACACCACCACCAATGAGGAAGAAAATCCAATTAACTTTCAGGAAGCAGGATCTGCCGGAATGCTCTTTGGATTAAATGCCCCAGGGTGGCCAGGGGCTACTTTCTCCTGAGTGAGGTGAGGCATGGTTGCCACAGTGCCTGTGCTAGTGACCCCCCGCATCCTCAGGCTGCCTCTGAAACACAGAGCTACTCTCTGTCCAGCTACTTGCGGTGTTACTCCTGAGTGCCTCTGAGACTCATGGATCACTCCTGCTGTGATGTTCCTGTGCTTAACCTGTCAACTTGTTTCAAATGTATTCCAGCTCCTTAATGCTACTCCATAGAAACAAGCAGTTATTCACACTTGCTTATTCTTGGGTGCACGCCCAAGTTCCTTATAACTTCCAGAGATTCCACTGATTGATCCTTTTCCCTGGACATCCCAAATTTAAAGGCTTTATTGCTCCTGGCCAGCTAATTCCTACTTTATACCTGACCGCCAAGCCTGATGTGTCAGCAATTCTGTCAGTTTTGGTTTTGAAATCCACTAGGAACAAGGCCTTGCCTTGCCACTTCCCCGTCTGAGGAACCTGCTCCTCTTGTTGGGTTCTCTGCAATAATCACCTTGCTGGTTTTCTTGCACCTTGCCCTAACAAAATGCCACAAATTCAGAGGCTTAAACAGTGGAAATTTACTGTTTTGCATTTCTAGAGGACAGAAATCCAAGGCTGTGTTCCCTCTGAAATCCTGAGGGTGGATCCTTCCTTGCCTCCACCAGTTTCATGTGGGCCCTGGCATTCCTCGGCTTGGAGCTGTGTAACTCGTCTTTTCCTCTGACTTCATGTGGATGACTCTTGTCTCTGTCTTTATATGACATCCTCCCAAATTTCCCTATTTTTACGAGGACATTGGCCACATTGGATTTGGACTCACCATAATAAATGACCTCATTTTAACTCAATTAGATCTGTAAAGAGCCAATTTCCAAATAATGCTGCATTCACAGACACTGGGATACTAGGATTTAGGATGAGCCTTTGTGGATATGGAGACAATTCAATGTGTAATACTCTGCTTCCACACTTACTTAGCATCCCCATTCTCTACCCATCCTTTTCTGATGTAAATCAGATGATGTCACTCCTTGTTTAAAACCTTCCCATGGCGTCCCATTGCATTCACCACAAACCCCACTCTTTCACTGCGTTCATTTTACCATGGCAGGTTGAAGACCTAGAAGGTGGGTGACAAGGCCTCTGTCAGCTTCTTCAGCCGTATCCTATCATTCTCTGCCTGCTGCCTACGTCACTCTGGGCTTTCTGCAGGTCTCGTCATCCTTGGGTTCTCAGACCCATTACTGCTTTGAGCAGCCCCTCTGCCTGAGACACTGGCCTCCTGCTCCAGTCACATGGCCCACATTTCACGGTGTCCATATGTTAACACCTCACAGGCACCTCCTCCAGGCAGTCAGTGTCACATATGAGGTCACTCCAGTGTGTGTTCCTACCTGGCTTCATGTGACCCAGAGCACTCAGCACTACAGGATGTTCTATCTTGCCGCTTTGACACCTGTTCCTTCTCTGCCTGCTCCACCAGACCAAAAGCACTATGGTGGCAATTTTTAAGCTCTGGGTATCCAAGGTGTGGATCAGAGTGGACACAAAATATTTGGTGAATGGATTAATGCTATCCTGCCTCAGTTAGTGAGGTTTCCTGTTTTCCTCACCAGCTTTTCCCTTTCGCTGTAATGCACTGCCCTCTCATCTTTAAATCAGTACTAATTAACCATGTGCTGAACTTTCAAACGCATGGAGTTGTTTGTGGATGCACAACAGTCATTTTCGTAAACTTCAAACAAAGCTATTTTTAGAAGTGATTTCCAAGCTTCTTAGAGCTTATTTTTATATATTTGTATTTATATATATATATTTATATATCTTTATGTATTTGTACAAATATATATTTGTGACTTATTCGTATATATTTATGATGCAAAACATGAGGTTTTTGATGTGTGTGTACTTCATGGAGTGGCAAAATCAAGTTAGGTATGTATTGCCTCACATTGTATGAGCGTGGACACTCAAAGTCTCTCAGCAATTTTCAAGTGTACACATTGTCATTAACTATACTTACTGTGTTGCACAATATTCTTATAGCTTATTGACCTTTAATATTCTGCAAGAGTTGGATTTCAGTTGTACAGCCACTATTTCCTCCTGGTTCATCTTCTATTGCCCCAAGACTAGCATCCATCCTGGCTCTTGCTTTCCACTCTTGCTCTTCAGCTCACACTTCAGTCTTTTATCTGGGACAACTGCATCAGCCTCTGCATCTTCAGATTTTCCTTTTCACAAGCATTTACAAAACAGCCTCATCAACACATTCATATACTCTGCATTCCATCTGCTTAAAGTGTAGGAGTCAATGCCTTGGAGTATATTCACAACGTTGTACAACCATCACGGCAATCTATTTTAGAGAATTTTCAATATCTCCCAAAGAAACCTCACACTGCTTAGACATCACTCCTACTTCCCAGTCCTAGGCAATCACTAACGTACTTTATTGCTGTCTTGGTTTTCTTATTCTGAACATTTTATAGAACTACTTTGTGATTGGCTTCTTTTTAACATAGCATTTTCAAGGTACATATAGTATTTATCAGTGCTTTATTTCCCTTTACTGCTGAATAATATTCCATTGTGTAGAAATACTGCAGTTTTTTGAAGCATTTCTTTTTTGATCTGTGTAAGTAATTTGTGTTTGTGTAGGAATTTGTCCATTTCATGCACATTATTTAATTATTTGGCATACCATTGTTTCCAGCATTCCCTTACATTCTCTACATTTCTGAAAGGTCAGTAGGAATGTCCCCTCATTTCAGATTTGAACAATTTAAATCTTCTCTTTTTTTTCTTGATCAGTCTAGTTAAAAGTTTACTAATTTTATTGATTTTTTTTGAAGAATCAATGTTTTATTGATTCTGTTTTTGTTCAATTCTCTAAATCAGTTATCTCTATTCTAATTCCTAGGGCTTACTAGATACATGTTTTCTTAACCATTTACTCCTTCTTCTTCCTCTTCTTCTTCTTCTTCTACTTCTTCTTCTTCTTCTTCTCCTTCTTCTTCTTCTTCTTCTTCTTCTTCTTCTTCTTCTTCTTCTTCTTCTTCTTCTTCTTCTTCTTCTCTTCTTCTTCTTCTTCTTCTTCTTCTTCTTCTTCTTCTTCTTCTTCTTCTTCTTCTCCTCTTCTTCTTCTTCTTCTTCTTCTTCTTCTTCTTCTTCCTCTTCCTCTTCCTCTTCCTCTTCCTCTTCCTCTTCTTCTTCTTCTTCTTCTTCTTCTTCTTCTTCTTCTTCTTCTTCTTCTTCTGTCTTTTTGAGACAAGGTCTCTCTATGTAGTTCACAGTGGCCTTGAGCTCATTTCATAGCCCAGGCTGGTCTCGAACTTGCAATGATCCACCTGCCTCAGCCTCCCAAGTCCTGGGATTACAGGCATGTGCCACTACTCCCAGGTCATATACTATTTTCTTATCAGTGCTTACCTGAGATTTAGTCTAACTTAATCCAGTAAGATGTAGACATGTTTAGTTCTATTTATTTTCCCTCATTGTCATGCTATGACTGTTATGTATATTTTATACATGGATGTTATAAATTTAATAATACATTGTTAAAATTGTTACTTTTCATAAAGTTATAACTATTGAAGAACCAACTAAAGAGAAACTGGTATCTTTAAAGTTTGCTCTCTTCACCTTTTACTTTAACATTTCTAGTTCCCTTCCTGTGAGTCCAAGTTACCACCTGGTATCATTTCTTTACTCCAAAACAACTCTGCAGTCACCCACCCACCTCCTTTGTGGTGACATTGTCACTTCTATGTTTTATTGGCCCAAACACATAATTCTTTACATATTCTCTCAAACAATTGTTCTGTAAATCACTTAAGAAAAAATATGAATTTGTACTGTTTTTTATGATTAAAAATACCTTTAAGGGTTTTCTTTGTTTCACAAGGATTTAGATTTCCATCCTGGCTTATTTATTTTCAGACAGAGAAACTTCATTTAGTATCTCTTGGAGGACAGATCTGCTGACAACAAAGTCTCTTGCTATTCTGAAATGTCTTTACTTCATCTCCTGGCTTTTGTTATTATTGTTTTGTGGTTCTTTGTGGAGATAGTAGTGCTGCTTCTTTGTTTTGTTTTGTTTTGTTTTCCTGGGGATTGAACCTAGGGCTTTACATTAAACTATTTAGCTAGCCCTTTTGAACATTTTAAATTTTGAGACAGGATCTTGCTAAATTGCCTAGGCTGGCCTCAAATTTATAATCCTCCTGCTTCAGCTTCCCAAATTACTGGGATTACAGGCATGCACCTGATTTCACCTCAATTTTGAAAGGTAATTTGGTTGACGCAGAGTCTTGGGGGACAGTTTTTTCTGTCAGTATGTTGAAAATGTCATCTTACCACTTTCTGGCCTTCGTGATTTTTGCTGAGAAATCAACTATAAATCTTACTGGGTTCTCCTTGCTTGTGAGTTATTTTTCTTTCACTGCTTTCAAGCTTTTATCTTTGCAGTTTTTACCTCTGGCATTTTTATTATGATGTATCTGAGTATGGGTTTGATTTTATCCTGCTTGGAGTTTGTTGGGTTTCTTGGATATATAGATTAATAGATTAATGTTATTTAGTAACTTAAGAAGCCATGTGCTATTCTCTCTTTGAATTTTTCTGCTCTTTTTTCTTCTCTTCTTCATGTACTTCTATGACACACTAATGTGCTTAAATATGTCCCATATTTCTCTGAGATTCTGTTTACTACATTGAATTTTCTCTCTATTCTTTGGATGGTACAATCTCCATCATTCTATCAAATTCACTTATTCTTCTCTTAGTTTCATCACTACATTGAACAGAAGTGGTTAAAATGGGCTTCCTTTGCTTCTGATCTTTAGGGGGAAAGTGCTAGCTTTTCATCATCGAATGTGATGTTTGCTCAAAGATGGTGTATGAGTGTTTGAAACATAGCTTTTATAATGTTGAAATAGTTACATTCTACTAGTTTATTGAATTGTTTTTGTCACAAAAATGTAGAATTTTGTTGAATGCTTCTTCATCCATTGAGATGATGTGTTTGTTTTTCATTCTCTTGATGTGCTATATTGATCAATGCCCATATCCTAGCATCCCAGAGGTAAATCCCACTTGGTCGTGGACTATAATGCATTTAGTATGCTACTGAATTCTGCTTACTAGAGTTTTGTTAAAGATTTTTGCATTTATATTAATAAAGAACACTCATGTGTAGGGTTGTTTTGTGGTTTTGTGTGATATCTTTGGTATGAAGGTGATAATGACCTCATAGAATGACTGGGAATATTTTCTTCAGTTTTATAGAAAAACTTCAGAAGGATTGATGTTAGCTCCTTCATAAATGTTCTGTAAAAGTCATCAATGAAATTGTCAAGTCCAGCACTTTTGCCAGAAGAATTTTAATTGCTAAGTCAATTCTCTTACTAAGTTGTATGTATTCACACATTTTCTTTTGGTTTAGTCTGGATAATTTTGGACTCCACAATGGCAGATACTGGCCCTTTACATCTTCTAAAAATGGCTCAGCTACAATGGGAGGGGATTGCATGATGGGTAAAGAAGTTATAACAATGTCCACTACTTCTTGGTCTGTCATCAGAAGCAGTGAACGACAGCCAGGGTACAGATTTCTGATATTCAAAGAACAAAGTCCTTTCTATCCACCTTGGATTTTGCGAGCTGTGTATACACTGTTCCAGAAACGTGTGTGTTGCTACCTGATATGGAGTGGGGATGGCAGTAGGGTAACTGCTACTGTGATAACAGCTGAAATTTACCAAAATTAGCTTCAGTAACCTTCGAAGCCTGCCCCTAGAAGACACAACCTTTCAAGACTCCAGAGTTCCAAAGTAGGACAATAGGGCAATTCTGACTGTAATTGTTGTCTAGGTGTGAAGACAGAATTCTGAGGCTTCTTTCTCCACTGCCTTGCCAGAATTCTCCCAGGAATACTTCTTGAAGTTAGTCTTTGGTTCATTCTGACCCCAGGAGAGGGCACTTCCTCAACTCTCTTTCTCTCCTTCTCTGGTAAACTAGCTAGCTGTGGTTTTATGCACTGCTTGAAGTTAAAAGCAGTTATTGTTTTCTAGAGCACTCTCAGGCTCAAATTACTGCACACTGTGTTTCAAGTCAAGTCAGTTTCTTGGCCAGAGCTCTGAGTTCTCTTTCCTTAAGGACTGTCTTTTCCCCTTGGGCACAATCTCTGAACTACCACTCTGACAGCTGGTAAGTAGCATAGCATCTTGTCTTCCTAGTTTCCCGGAGTCCTGGGGTAACTGAGGCTCTGTTATTCTTGGTTAGCCTTGTTTGGGGGAGATCTTTCATCCTATGCGTTAAGGCTGAGTGGAATAAAGCTCGCCAGGAATGTAATCTATGCAAAGTGAAGGGGATGAGAAATACAGGTGGTCTGTTTTACTCAGCGAGGTAAGCTAACTGGTGACTGGGAGAGAGAGCCCTCTGGACCACTCCTGTTTGAGGTGGCCCTCTTATCAGGCTGAACCGGGTAGAGAGGGAGGGTCTGGGTCA
Source organism: Hydrochoerus hydrochaeris (assembly GCA_004027455.1). NCBI lineage: Eukaryota > Metazoa > Chordata > Mammalia > Rodentia > Hydrochaeridae > Hydrochoerus > Hydrochoerus hydrochaeris. The sequence goes on along the minus strand of PVLA01006481.1, from coordinate 100,597 downwards.
TGGCTCAGATGCCACAGATGCTTGCTGTTCTTGTGGAGTTTGATAATTTTCCTTGAATAGATGTTTCTGTGTTAGTCATATGCCCTTAAGACAATTTGTAGAGACTTTATATGATTGTTTTTTCTAAAAATAGGCTTCACCGGCTCTGCTTGGTTTTCTGGAGAAGGGATTGGAAAAGCTCCTTGTGCCCCAAACTGGAAGTGGAACTTCTACTCAATCCTTCCTTGTTATTTCCTGCTCATGTAGTGGTTGTCTTTGGAGCATTTTGATTGATACTATTTTGTCTATTCCAGGGGCCACTAGTTGAGATTTTATAGTCATTTCTCCTTTTCCCCCCTCAGCACAGAATCTCAATGTTATTTTCACCCAGCAAAGACACTACAGTAGCTCAGTGTGACTGTATGAATGGATTCTGGTTAATGAGTTGCAAAGGAAAGTGTTGCCTACATCTTGGAGGACTCTGTTGAAGGAGTTATTCAATCAGGAATGTAAACCTTTACCTTTCTTGTTGCCTAGAATATGGCCTTGATGGCTGGTGTACTAGCAGCCATACTGACTGATGAGGAGTGTGTGATGGAAGTCACACTGAGTGTGGCAGAGCATAAATAGAGAACCTTTTTCTTGCTTTCTAGGTCCTTTGTTACTTCTTGTAACTGTCATATCAGTACTGGATGCCTCTCATAAAGAGTGTAAATCCCTGTGTGTTTTAAGTTCTTTCTTCAAATGTCACCTTCTCTGTGAAGTCTTGTCTTATCTTTGACAGTTACAGATACCTTGTCTCTTCTTTGAGTCTTGATAACTCTTACCCCAACCCCCACGCTATTGATTCACAGCATAACATTCTCCTGTATCTTAATGCTGCAAGGGAACCAGATGGCCAGCCTAATAAAATTAGCCCAGATCCTCTGCGGCTGGCTGTGGGGGCAGGAACCACCAAGTAGGCAATGCTGGCTGGACCTCAAAGCCCTGGCTCCCACTCTAACATTTCCTTTCCTCTTGGGAATCTCTCACTTATTGCTTCTACCACCTACAGGCTGGCCTGGGGGACATGTGCTTTACTCTGAGTGTTCAGCCAAAGTATAAATTAGGACATTCACCATTTTGCTTAATTCCATTTGGCACAGCCAAGAACGGGCTGAAAGATTTTTTGAAAGGTTAGTGAAAGCTCCAGGTACTAAAGGGGAAATCAGTGGAAAGAAATTGTCTATCTTACTAGTCATCTTTAGCTTGGGGTTCCCATTGCTGACTCCAGGGAGCAGATACTTTTGTCCCTTGTCATCTTTAGATTCCAGTGACAAAATTATCCAGACACAACTACTACAAAAGTATCTTAAAGCCTTTGGCATAGAAAGAGTAGTGGATGTCTGTACTTGGCTTGCTCTTGATGTATCTATGAAATCTTGATTATTGAGAAGGTAAATGAACCAATTGCTCCTGTCATTTAAAATCAGCCTTGGGGAGGTAATTCTCTTGGACTTGGTTATATCATACAGAAATTTTAGTTGAGCCCTTGTAAAACAAAAGATCCTCTTCTAAATGGGACTGGGACTTCCTTCAAAGGGTGACACTTGATATCTAAGGCAGTAAAATATTGTCTTTGCTGACTGCTGAGTTGTACCTTTGCAAAGTTTGATTATTTGTGGGGCAAATTCCCTTCAGGGAGGAGACAATATTGATGGATAAAAGAGCACAGCCCCTGGACCTTGGACATGGACTGGCCCTCGTATTAACGAAAGGGGTGGGGTTAAGAGATAATGGAACCATTTTCATGAGAGAATTTGTGGCTCTCAGGGTCACAGGCAAGTTTTCAGGGAAGGTGACAAAGTGTGGTGGTAAGCTAATAGATAATAATAATTAATAATAATAATAATAACAATAAATTATTATAGCAAACACTTCTATAACACAACTCTTTGCCAAGGCTGGCTATGGTACTTTATGTGCATCATCCATTAATCTTACAGTAATTTTGAGATAGTATGAAAAACATCTTCATTTACAGATGAGGGATTTGATGTACAAGGAGTTTAGCTAGTACTGTATCACTCAGCTACGAGGAAGTGGAGCTGGGATTGAAACCCAGAGAGCCCAGCTCCAGCGACTGGGCCGTTATACCACTTGCTATCTACTCAGGAATGTTCATTTTTCTCTTCTCCTGTGTGAAGCCCTGAATGCTTTGGTTATACAAGCCACTGCAACAAAATACCACAATCTGGAAGCTTATAAACAACAGGAATTTACTTTGCACTCTTCCAGAGCCTGGGAAGTTCGTGGAACCAGCATATTACGAGTCTGAGGAGAACCCCTTCCTCAGACACAGCACCTCTCTATGTTCTCTGTTGCTGGAAGGGCAGATGACCCCCCCCCCGGGCTTATTTTATAAAAGTGCATGTGGCCCTTTTATAAAATGGGTGAAGTGCATGTGGCCCAAGGATGAAGACTCTGCCCTCATGACCTAGTCACCTTCCAGTGGCCACACTGCCTAACACCACCGCATTGGAAATTAGGTCTCAAATGTGAATCGTGGGGGCACAACCATAGCACTGAAGACTGGCAGCTCTTGTCAATGGCATCCTGTCTCTTTCTGAAGCTGAATTGTAGTGACAAACAGAAAACAAGTGATTTTTGTCTATTTTTTTCCTCTGATCACCTAATTGAATGCTCATATTCAGTCTGTCTGCTTTTGAAAGCTAACTCTCTTGTGAGCTGGTGGTAGAGGTAGTCATTTCTTCTGCAATTACGTGTCATTTTGTTTCCACTTTTTCTGTAGCTGTGCTTCCCATTTCTGTTTGTTCCCTCACCATGTCAGTTCTAATTTATGGAATGATAAAAATTAAATTGTGTTTTTCTGGTGGCTGTTGGAAGGATAAATATGAGATGAGAGAACCCAGGGCAGAATGAGTCGTGAAGGAGCTCTTACAGTAATGTAGGAGCAGTGTCACAATGGCTTAGATTGGAATGATTGCTAAGGACACAAAAAGGTAGGGATACATGGGAAAGATGTTTCCGATAAGGAACTTACCGACCCTATGGTAAAGGTGAGCAATAAAAAAAGTATATCCTACCTGAGACCTAGTGATCTACATAATGGTGACAATTCATAACAGACATTAGTAACCACTGAAAACATGGCTGACCACTTCAAAAGGAAGTCAGAGTAATGAATTATGCATAAATTACAAGTCTCCACTTATGACACTATTAGCATATAATTTTTTAAACCAAATCTCCCTGATTCAGACTTCCATCCTTGAGCTATCTTGCTTTATACCCATTAACCTGTTCCAGAACCATGAGCTGCTTTTTTTTTTTTTTTTCAAAAACACCAAAAGTCCTCCCCTACTCAGAACTTCACCAATTGTATTATCTCTTCCTTCACTCATCCAGGCTTCCACGGAGACCCAGGGAGAACTGACATCTTCTTCTACCTGCCTAGGTCCTCCTCCATTTTCCAGGGTGTAAGAGACGAGCATATTCCCTCTCCTGCACCCTTGGGTCTTACCTCTGTCCTGCAAGGACATAGCTTTATCCTGTGATGACCACTGGTCCACTCCTTGGAACACACACAAGGAAGCTCAAAATCTGTGTCAGAGAAGTATGCATGCAGTTCTTTTTCTCATCCTTGGTCTTCTACTAGGTGGTAAATTCTAGGAAGAAGGAACCTTGTCATGCTTCTATAGCTCCCAAAATAGCAAGAACACACCACTTATTTTTCTTTCTTTGAGTTGGAAGCCTGCTTAGAGATATATAGTACAATTTCCTAGAAAAGTTTTGGATCAATCATTAAATGAGTGAAAGAAGATTTTCTTTTGAACATGCAATAATTTAAGCCAAAGGTAGATTAATGTAGGTTTGATCATTAGAGCCTATTTCTATTTTAGGACAGGAAGACCTATAGGTGACCTCAAAATTTATCAAATAGAAAGATGTCTTTTTTATTTAAAAAAAAAAATCTAATCCTAAGCTTGCCTGAAATTTTGAGATAGGAAGAAAGTAGCCTATGGTGAGAGTCTTCCAGACAGAACCAGAACTTTCCACAGAATTCGTTTTGTTGCAGGCGTGGAAAATTTCCAAATCATTTCTATTTATTTTTGGAATAAAATGAACCAGTCACAGACTCTTTCTTCCTGGTCCCAGTGCTTTTCCCTTTCTGACTGCCTCTGATCACAGATGGAGACCGCAGATAAGTCACAAGGCACATCACTCAAGTTCAGATAAAGGAAAGTAGAGGTTATTCATGTCTTTCACTATTCACATTTTAGAAAATAAATCAACTCCTTATTTCTTCCTTCTCTCCACTCCCTTCTCTTCTTTACATCCTTTTTTCCTTTCCTCCTTCCTTCTTGGGGCAGATGTTTGCATGAATGAATCCATCTTGGATAGCTCCAGCTGTCCTAACAAAATACCCTGGGCTAGTTGGCTCATAGGATAGAAAGTCATTTTCTCACAGTTCTGGAGGCTGGATTTCCAAGACAAAGGTTAGCTGAGGTTTGTGAGGACTGTCTTCCTTAGCTTTCAAGTGACACTTTCTCACTGTGTCCTCACATGGCGGATGCAGAGAGCCTTGCTGGTGTGAAGAGACACACACTGAGAAGAGCCAAGACCATCTTAGAACCAGCTCATGACCAGTGGTTCCCCTGAAACATGAGCAAGTCCAGCAGAGGCAGCTAGCCCACCTTAGCACAACAGAACTGCTCCAGTGATGCATTGACAGGAGAGAAATAATAAATACCGTAGCTTTAGGCTACATTTTTTGTTGTTGCTTTATTTTCTGAGACAGCATCTTGCTGTGTAGTTCAAGCTGGACTTGAATTGATTATGCAGCCCAGGCTGGCCTCAAACTCAAAGCAATCTTCCTGCTTCAGCCTCTGAAGTGCTAGGATGAAGGCATGTGCCACCATACCCATCTAGGCCACAATTTTATCGAATTTTAATTACACAGCAGTACCTAATATCTTCTCTATCTCCGTTTCTTCCTTTCTGGTTTTCTTTTTAAAAAATTTTTTTTTTTCTGAGCATGGATATATGTCCTTTCCCCTATCCTTCTTCTGTTACAGTTTAGGGATTGAAAGGGAATAGGAGTGTAACTCAGCAGTAGAGCATTTGCCAAGCATGGCTGAGGCCCTGGGTTTCATCCTCAGCGCTGCAAATGAACAAATTGAAGTATTTCTCCAAATTTCTTTTAAATCCTGATCACCTGAACTAAAATATTATCCCCACCTTTCCCTAACTTCTTTCTTTATTTATACCTTTAGTTTTCTTTTAGGGCCCTTACTACTGCTTGCCATGCCATGGTATAATCTCATTTGTTTATTACCAGCTCCTCCAGGAGAACATAAACCATATGAAGATCCTCGGACCCTGCATCCTTAGCACCTAGAACAGTGTCTGGCACTTACTAGGCATGTTATAAATCTCAGTGAATGAATGAACACATGGATTTTTCAAAATACTAGAACAATGATCTCTTGTCATATATATATGTTTGTTTGCTGTGCTGAGGATGAAACCCAGGTCCTCACGCATGCTCAAGAAATGCTCTACTGCTGAGTTACACTCCTACTCCCTTTCAATCCCTAAACTCTAACAGCATAAAGTGTTAGTTTTTATTAATCAGAATTAGGAGGCTGAATGTGACCAGTGTGTACACTGGAGGTGTAAGGAGTCCTTCAAATAGGGCTGAGGAATCATTTGCCAAATGAGTTCAAGCTGTCACTTCCCACAATTATGTGCTTTTACCAGCAGAGTCTGGAAGCTTCACGAGTGATGACAGGACTGGGTTTTCTAAGTACTACATCAAATCCATCTCTTTTCTGTGTTGGGTTAGACTGTCTTAGTCAGGTAATTCCTTGCTAATTCCATTGCTCTGTCTCCTCTCAAAAGGGAATAGGTCATCTAAGGAAACAAGAAAGCCATGCTCAGCATCCTGTCCATCCGCAGAGCAGCTGGGCCAAAGGTGTCAGCTGGCTTCGTAAGCAGATCCTGCTGGTGGCAGGCTGACCGCTGTCCATATTGGAGCCCCATGAAATCTGGATAGTGCTGGTGTGTGAGCATAAGTGTGTGTGTGTGTGTGTGTGTGTGTAACGATCTCTGCATCTGAAGGAGAATTGCACAGGGAAAGGGACAAAACCTTTCATGGCCTCCATTCCCCACTGAGGTTCATTGACATCATGGTTGTTTTCTTAGGGCTTCCCCTTTCCTGTGACCTGCCTGCCTGCCCTTTCTTGTCCTAGTCCACTTGACTAAGGAGATGACTTCTGCCAGCCAGGATGCTGGCAATGGGTCACAGTGAATTTTTCCAACAAAGGCAACCTGTCCTGTGCTGAGCCTGTGTGTCCTTTCCTAGACACTAAAGCTGAGAGAGGAGTTTTCATAATTCACCATGCAGTTAGACATTCAGACACTTTAGTTGTCACAGTTGAAGATTCTGTGATAAAGCCTGAAGAAGGTAAAAAAGAAAAACATATATGTCCACATAGAACAAAGACAAGACAGAGAGAATCTCTACTGCCTTCAGATATTTTATCTCTGAGTTTCACTGCAGTCCACCCTTGTCAAGTATTAAAATTAATCCCTTCCCTGCTTTTTGTTTTAGCTAACCTAAGTATATTTTGTATGTGGAATCTAAAGAATCCTGTTTGGCTACCCTAGATTATGGACCTCCATTGCAACCATTCTTGATAACACAAGTTCCATTTCCTGGAGGAGGCAGTATCTACCCATAAAACCACAGACCTCAACTGCCCAAGATCGATGGAGCCAAAGAAGCTCAAATACTTCATTCCAGTCTTCCTTGAGTAAGGAGTATTTGTTTGTTTCTGCTAAACAAAGAGGTCAAAAGGGAAAGGTCAGATTCCAAAGAGAGAGAGAGAGAAAGATGAGTCTTCTCAATTCTATCCCTGGATTCCCAATATCCCACTGGCATTTGTAACTGTGTTTAGGACTCTTCCTGTATTCTAGTTACAAACTGCCAGTGGTTTCCCACTACCAGTTGAAGGCCACACCCAAATACAATGATCTGTTGTTCAAGGGTCTCAGTGACTTCAAAAAATTTCCCTGTTTTAGTCCCTACATGTCACCATACAACTTTGAGCTTCTTACCCACAAAGGTACATGTTTGAATCACTGATGCCTCTATCATTGTGGTGGGGTATCTATGGCTATATACTTTCCAGGTTTAGATTTATGTTGTCTTCCTGGAAAATTTTTAGAAATCTATTCTCTTATCACTAGGGTAAGACAAGGATGCCTTCCTAACATGCTATGCAACACAGAATGCTACTACTTTTTGTCATCATTGCCAATTTCATAGGTATTTTCTTGGTTGCTAATGAGGTTGAATAGTTTTTCATGCACTTCAGTGTAATTTGTAATTCTTTCGTGTATTGTGTTTCAATGCTCTTGGCTAGATTTCTACTGTACATTTACAACTGCCCTATTGATTTGTCTGAAATCTTTATTAAAGATATTGACTGTTACATATGCTGCAAAAACTTTCCTTAGCTAATTGTTTCATTTTTTTCTGTGTACAGGTTTTGATGGATAGGAGTTTATTTTTTATAAGTTGTGACACATTGCTTTTTTCATGTAATAATGGCTGTCTTGTGTTTTTTCTTAGAATAACAATTCTCTCAATTTCTCTGTAGTTCACTCCCAGTTAGACTAAAGCTCTTCAAGAGTCTATTTTGCTTCCAAAGTTGTATCCCCTGACTCTATCCATTTCATTGCAAGTGATCACTAAATAACTGGATGTCATGGCAGGTAGCTTTCTTAGTATTCACACCTTTGTGTGTATTATGGTTATATCTAAATCGTTCCCCAAAGACTCGTTCAGTCATAGGTGGGACTTTTTCAGAGGTGGCTGAATTTAGAGTTTGTGAGACTGGGATTGAATCATGGTGCAACGCTAGGATCAAGGGCACTGGATTAAGGGTGTGAGGCCACCTACATAACCTAGATAAAATATAAGGGATAGAAAGTACTGTAGTCATTCCTTGCTTGTTGCTTTGCCACCTTCTGCCTGTCCTGAACTGTTTCTCCTCTGTGATGCTTGTCTGCCATACCACCCTGGCTTGGAGGCAGTTGATTTATGGACTAAAACCTCTACAAACTGTGAGCTAAATAAATTTTTCCTCCCTTAACTTTGAGAGTCTAGCATTTTGTCTCAGTAATGAGGAAAATAACCAAGACAAGGTGTAACTTTCTCCTTCTGAATGTGCACTGAGCTAGTAGCTTGTTTTTGAACAATGGAATATGGCAAAAATGATAGATAAGATTAAGCTATACAAGATTGGGTTTTCAGCACAGTGCTGGCATAAAAAAAAGTCTTTTAGACCAATGAAACAGAATAAAGGACACAGAAACAGACTCACCAAATACAGACATTTGATTCTAGACAAAGGGGCTGTCATAGAGAATGCAAGGAAAACAATCACAGAAAGGATACATAATTTATAGTATTATTATATTATGGCCCCCAAAATAGTTAAATACAAGAAGTGCAGGAAATCTGTCCATACACTGAAGACCTAGAGAATACAGCTGAGAGCCTGGATCCCACAGCAAAGTCCTGCATGAGTCTAGCTGAAGACCTAGAGCCCATGACAATTTCCCTGTAAGTCCAACTGGAGGCTTACAGCCCATGACAATGACTCAAGCAAGTCTGTTTCACAGATCTATGATGAGAAAAGCTGAGTATATATTAGAAAACAAGCACGAAAAGCTTCTACTGGAGAATGAATAACACACATCCTCCCATCTGGATCCAGGTAGCAATGCTCAAGGTAAAGGACCAAAGTTTCCCCAAAATGAACCACAGCCATTCTCAGCAACAAGATCCCAAGCTCCTCTAATGATAATAGCAGAGTTCCTATCAGGGAAGCCAGCATGACAAACTTCTCCAGGAGAACCAACAGCTTCAAACAACAACACTTAGGAGAACCCACAACACTACTCTCTTCCTCTCCACTTCTCCTTTTTATGCTGGCAATAGCCCTCAAGTGGACCCTCTCCATTCAGTACCATGCTGATTCAGTTCAATGGGAGTTTAAGCTGATCAATAGTTTTCAGTCTGGAGGGAGCCAAAAACATATTGGGGAAAAGACAGACTCTCTAACAAATGACTCTGGAATAACTGGATAACAATACATAGAAGACTGAAACTAGACCTCTGTCTTTCACCCTACTAAAATCACTTCAAAGTGGACTGAAGACCTAAGTATAAAGCCTGGCACATTGAAACTGCTAGGAAAAAGAAAATCAGGGAAACACTTTAAGTCCTAGGCACAGGCAAAGACTTTCTGCTAGGACTCTAATAGCACAGGAAATAAAAGCAAGTACCAGCAAATAGGATTGCACCAAATTAGAAAGTATACAGAGCAAAGAACAGAGTGAAGAGACAGACTGCAGAATGGGAGAAAATCTTTGGCAGTTACTCTTTCAAAAAAGGATTAATGTCCAGGAGATATTATATATATATATATATATATATATATATATATATATATATATATATATATATGATATGTCAAATAACCCAATAAACAAATGGGCAAAGGAACTTAACACAAATATAAATGACCAATAAGTATGTTATGGTTGATACATTGTGTCAACTTGAGAAGTTTAGATGTTTAACTGAGTGACACAGCAGGGAGCCAGGATCCTTACTTTGTAAATATCCTCATCCTGTGAAAGGAGGGCAAGAAGATTTTGTGAGTGCTACATGGGCCCTAGGTGTGGAGATGTTGAGTTTGTAAATATCCTCATCCTGTGAAAGGAGGGCAAGAAGATTTTGTGAGTGCTACATGGGCCCTAGGTGTGGAGATGTTGAGTTTGTAAATATCCTCATCCTGTGAAAGGAGGGCAAGAAGATTTTGTGAGTGCTACATGGGCCCTAGGTGTGGAGATGTTGAGTACAATATAAGGGAGGAAAAGAGGCCTGCTCCTCCCCTTTTTGTTCTGGATACTTTTGCTGTATGCTGCCTTGAAGTGCTGCCCCAGTGCCATGCCATCCTGCCTTGGAGCCAGCTGATTATGGACTGAAACCACCAAAAACCGAAAGCTAAATAAACTTCTCCTTCTTTCATTTGCAGGTGCTGGCTGTTTTGTCCCAGCAAAGAGAGAAAAGGAACCAAGACAAAGTATATGAAAAAAATGTCCATCTTCCATAACCACCAGGAAAATGCAAATCAAAACTACACTGAGATTCCAGTTTGCCCTAATCAGAATGGCTATCATTGAGACTACAAACAAAACAAAACAAAACAAAACAAAACCAATAAATGCTAATGAGAATGTGGGAAAAAGAACTCTTTTACACTATATAAGGAATGTATATTATTACAACCACTATGAAAATCAATATATTTCCTCAGTAAACTAAAAATAGACATAACATTTAACCCAGCTATACCATTCCTCAGTATATTCCTGAAAACATGAAAACATACTATAAAAATAGCTGCATACTCATGTTTATGGCCACCCAGATAATAATAACTAAGCAATGGCATAGCTAAGCCTAAGCGTCCATCAACAGATAGATAAATAAATAAATAAAATGGATATATACATAATGGAGTACTCTTCAGCCACAAAATATAGCAAAATCACATCATTTTAAGGAAGATGAATGGAATTAAAAATGATCATGTTGAGTGAAATAAGCCAGACTCAGAAAATCAGTAGCACATGTTTTCTTTCATATGTGGAATTTTTTTTTTTTTTTTTTGTGCTGGGGATTGAACTCATGACCTCACATTTACCAAGCAGGCACTTACACCGCTGAGCTAAACCCCTAGCCCCCATATGTGGAATTTCTAAAAACAAAAAGAAATCAACAACAACAACAAAAGAGAGTGATGACATAAAAATAGAAGAGGAACTACTAGCAAACAGGAAGACAGCAAGGTAGGGAGAGGTAAAGGCAAAGGGAACATTACATACAAGTGCGAATCTGCCAAAATAAAATCCATTAATATTATAACTTAAAAAAGACTGGTGTGTGTCTCATTCCTCGTCTCTCCTTTGTTCTGACAATATGAACTCACTTGATGAGGAACTGAGGTAGCCTTTGGCCAACACCAACACAGTGAGCTTGGAAGTGAGTCCTTCACCAGTTAAGGTGATGCAACAGCCATTCATGAGATAGGACCAAACTCACAGGACCCACTAGTGGCACCTGGATTCCTGACCATATTTTTAAACCACTACATATTGGAATGACTTGTTACACAGCAATAGATAACAAATACAAGTGTTGGAAAAAGTCCTCTAGTCTTTGGACTCTTTCTCAATCTCTGATGATGAAAGCCTCACCGCACTTATTGCTTCAAGAATAATAGAGAATCTCCACAGCTTATCACCCACTGGAGGTCTCAAGTGTCTTTAACATATTTATAAGAAACTCATCTGCTGAGAATGCTGCAGTACATCTCCATGGTGTGTAACAGAGATGGGTGTATACTCGTGCTTTCTTTCTCAGTCTTTGAGAAGGTTGTGGTGCTGACTAGAGAAGCATACTTTTTTTTTTTTTGTCTTTTTGAGACAGGATTCTATGTAGTTCAGGCAGGCCTTGAGCACACTTTGTAGCTCAGGCTGGTCTCGAACTTGCAACGATCCTCCTGCCTCAGCCTCCCGAGTGCTGGGATTACAGGCTTGAGCCACCACGCCCGGGGTGCATGCTTTGTTTTGCTGAAATAGTGATGGGCTTGGAGCTGTGAACTTGGAACAGAGCTGGGTCACCATGGAATGGCTCTACATCAGATAGGATGAGTCCAGAGGAGTCTGGACTCAGGACAGAGGAGCCATATGCATACCAGGAGAGGAAGGGACCTTTGCATGATAGAGACAGGACATGGAAGACATGGACTTTATGTAGTGATTTTTAGTTAGCTCATTGTAGGATATGCATTAGACATCACTCTTCTGTGTTTCCTGTTTTTTTAGAAAAGTTTACCATATGTACTTCTTAGCGCTTTCCCATGAGTGGAGTTTTTAGAGGAACTATTGATATTGAATTCTGTACCCAAATAGAGCCTGAATGAATTGGGCAGAATTTCTGGAAGATGGAGGAATAGCTCACATGCATTTCACCTGGGACTGTGTCAGGCCAGTGCTGTGTACAGTAGGGGCCTTCAATGGCTCTCACCTCCTGCATCTCAGCTGCTGAGTGAGCCTCGTGACTGGTGTCCCCATGTTGCCCTGTGAGTACCAATGCTCATTCACAGGCGCTCACACTCTGTTCCCAGTTGACAAGAATGTGGCTTTTCTCTTGTCTTTTCTTTTCTACTTCCTTAGATTCAATCATTCTACATATTAGTCTTTTAGAGTCCTGATCTCTTTTTCTGCAAGAATTAATACTAAAAGTTTAATCCATTAAAATGAACCTCAGTCAGTGTAACAGCTCTCTGGGAAGAGGAAGGGGTTTCTCCTTCAGATCAGCTAATGTTATGCTAAAAGGATGTGATAATCACCTGAGCTAGGTTATCTGGACATCTTGAACTGAATTGACATATTTTAAAAGACATCCAGATTTTCTATCCATAGCAACATATCATTTTTGCAAGTTTTAAAGGGATTTTTCAACATTTTAAAAAACATTTTATCTGCTCATTTGGTTTTTAAATCTTCACCAGGGTCAGATCTTTTTTTGCACTTGTAGGAATGGAGCCAGGCCTGGGCAATCAGAAATGATTAGACCTGCTCAGTAACCTGCAGCCCCATGGTTTGAGTTAAATGGCTATCCCAGGGGCTGCTGAAGATGGGGAGCTGATGTGAAAATTGAAGCAATTACCTAGATCAGTCAGGCAAAAGAATTTCTGAGGCTTTTTTTCCCTTGAACAATCTAGATAATTGCTTCAATTTACACTCCTCACTAGCAGTAGAGACTCGGATTGAAACTGTTCTCTAGGAGTAGGCTGAATAAAGGAAAGCAGAGTGCTCAGAAAATGATTTGATAACCCAAGGGAGAAAAGGGTCAAAATTTCCACATACGTTGGCCTTGATTTTCACCAGACTCAAGTCAAAAGTCTGCTCATTGTTGCCTGAATGATCCTAATAATTCCCCACTTTCTGTTTCATCCTGACAATGAAACTTCAGGGCCATCCAAGGGTTGCTGATGGAGATGATTGAAGAAATTGTGGCTGAGGACCATCAGGTCTCTTTGAGGCCCTTCTCCTGTGTAATCTGGTGAGTTTCTCAGTTCGTTAAATCCTCTCCAATGACCTGAAAGCCCTTGCTTGGAGGCCTGGGCAGGTCAGAAGTTGAGGAGTGGATAGGTGCATTCCTGGTGGAGCACACTGTTCCTGATAATTTACCCATGAGCAAAAGTCAAAGCAGCAGAGTTATGTCATCCTCCAAAGCAAAGGGCTTATTTACTAGGGCTTTCAGGGATTCATTTTCACAACTGAAAAACCACATTTGTTGAAATAATGTAATAATGAGTGAATGCATGAAAGAATTTACTGAGCTGTTATTTCATGCCTGGCCTTGGAATGGTAATGTACCATATAGTCACACAGACCTTTTTCACTTTGTTTCATGTTTTTTAGAAGAGGTGATTTCCTCAGATCTCTTTACAGCCTTTCCCATAGTTTATTTCCAAAGCATTGCCTAAAACATTTCTTTTTCACTGTTTAAACTTTTTTTTGAAAACAGAGCCTCACTTTGTAGTCCAGGATGGCTCTGAACTTGCTACATAGCTCAGGCTGGCCTTGACCTCTCAGTGATCGTCCTGTCTCAGCCTCCTGACTGCTGAGATTACAGGCATGTGCTATCGTGCCTGGCTAGATAATATTTTTAATATTGTTTCAACAGATTGGGTGAAAAATATTTGGAGAAATTTAATACATTTTCTAGAGTCACAGGATTTGTTTACAGATGGAAGGATTCTGAACCCAAGGCTCCATCTATGATGTAATCCCATTACTTTCAGGTTCACATATACGTTCATTTGTCCTTGCCATTGTCATGGTTATGATAGACTTGTATTGAACAGTCAGGCAATGTTTATCAGGCGTGTAACTAATACATGATTCCCATAACATGGAAAAAGAAGCAAGAATATCTATCAAACACTTGACACAAAGAAGACTACTGTGAAGTGGAAAACCCACAGAACAGAACCAAATATCAATATGAAAATTGTTGCTAAACACCAAGTGATCAGAGAGACCAGTGCCTTGAGAAGAGAGAGTCCTGGGAGCTGGAACTGTTCAGGAAGGTTTTTTTTTTTTAAGTCAATTATTTTAGTGTAGTAAAATATACCTAACATAAAATTGATCATTTAAAAATTGATCATTGATCATGACCATCTTAAGATACACAATTCAACAGCACCTAGTATATTCATAGTGTCATGTGACCATCACAGGTATCTAGTTCCAGAACCTTCTCTTCTGAATGGAAAGGTTCTGGGGAGAGTTCGATAGGCTTTTGATGGATAGCTGGGGCTTGGTGTGGCAATGTCAGAGCCAACAGCATGTGCAGCGTCCGAGGCAGGCTGAGGTACACAAGGTGTGAGAGAAAAGAGCTGGGCAATGAACTGGATAACTGCGCGGGTCCCCAGTATGTGCCAGTGGATTTGTCCCTCTTTTTCTCTTCCAGGTTGCCTTTATTCACTATGTTTGGAGGAAGAGGTATTAGTCTTACATCTTCCTCTCAGGGAAGACTACCTCTTCTCTGTGGTGTGCCTCTAGCCCCTCCCTCAGCTCTTCTGTGGGATGTCCACTCTGTCTGGCTTTATCATGGCCATTTCCCGGGGATTCTGGTCCTCCTTCAAGTTTCTGCTGCTGCTACCGGCCAAACATGTCTCAGCCAGGAGCTGAAGGGGTAGGTGTCCCTTTGTGCATTTGCCCTGGGCTGTAATCCTTTCAGGCACTTTTGATTTAAGACTGTGGGATGCAGAGCCTTCCCTAAAGGAAATAATGGGAAGAAATTTCATCATGGGAGTGCTCTGGTCTGCATGTGGCTCCAGGGTCTCTCAAGCCTTGAAATGCTGAAATTTACTCATCATTATAGAGCATTAAGAGGTTGAAAACTTAATACAACTATGATATTGAGAGGTGGGGCCTTTGAGAGATGATTAGGGCTAGATAAAATAATTAGGGTGGAGCCCCAAGGAGCCTGAGGCAGGAAGATTTCAAGTGTGTGCCCACCAGGCAATTTAGCCCCTTGGCCATCCCCTGCCTTTTGCCATGAGCTGCCTCAGGATCCTGCCAGCGAGAGATGTGGCTCCTAGGCCTTGCGCCTCCAAAATTGTGCACTAAATTAACTTCTTTTAAAAATAAACCTTAGGATGGGGATATAGCTCATTCTTACAGTGCTTGACTAGCATGCACAAAACCCCACCTTCAATCCCCAGTATCACACACACACACAAATTAATAAAATAAGGTAAAGTAAAATAAAATAAAATCAATCTCTTAAAACACAGTCTATCCCAGATACAGTTAACCAGAGGGGGAATACCCTCAAAACTGGATTTTAATTTTGACTTTTCCCAGAGTTCAAGAGACAGGACCATTTACAGGATGCAATAATTCTCACCAGTACATTTTCTGAATCTTAGTCATTGACCTAGTTGAATTGGAAGTGGTATTTAGACAAGTGTTCTTCAAGAAAACATTATTTTAGCCATATATCTACTTTTACATATAATGTTCCTAGAAACCAATGCCATTGCACTCCAGAAAGAATGGCTATTATCAAGAAATTGAATAATTACAAATTCTGGCAAGGCTGGGGTGATTAAGAACCTTTCCACACTGTTGATTGGAATGTAAACTAGCACAACTACTGTGGAAATCAGTATGGAAATTCCTCAGTAAACTAAAATTAGAAATTACATTTGACTCAGTTATCCCTCTTCTAGATATCTTCCCAAAGAGTTAAAATCATCACATTATAGTGAAACATATCAAAACCAGCGATCCATCCTTCCTGCTAAGCAGCGTGAGAAAACCGTGGGCACGCCAGGGAGAGAACAAGTCAACATCTCCTGAGAATCAACCATGCTAGAACTTGAGGGACCAATCAAGAAAACAACAAGCTAGCCTTTCTGATAAGTGGTACCAGTCGTGGGTGCACCAGGGAGAGAATAAGTTAGTGTTTCCCATGAGCCTACAGACACATGGGCTGAGAATCAAATGTCCGGTGGCCACCCTACCCCTTAGCAACTGGATGGTTTCGAGGTCAGCTGGAGTTGATAGCAACTAAGGTACATAAAGCAACTAAATGCTTGTATTTTTTGGTTGATTATTCTGACCTGGAGCCAAAGGTCTGAGCATCTCTTGGGAGGATGACAGCATGCAATATAGCAAATATGGGGGATTTCCTTCTATCTTGTCTTTGAAGGCAAATATTGTTTTCACTGTTTTGCTATTGTTTTTGTTATTATTTTGTTCTGATTAACTGTTTTTCTCTATTCAATATTCTGTTTTGTTTGGTTTTATAGTGTTTTGCTTTTGGCTTGATTTTGCAATACCTGATTGAATGGACAACTATTGTGAGGATAACAAGATATACTATGGTACTTACTAATGTTATCCTGGCATCCTGCTCTGAGGGTCTGTACCAATTTCACCACATTGTCTTGATTGGCTTTGTTCTGTATTATTTTGTTGTATTTTATTATCTTTAAAATAAAAAAAATTATGGTGATACATATCAACAGATAAATGGATAAAGAAAATGTGGCATTATACACAGCAGAGTACTATTCTGCTATAAAGAAAGAAAATTAAGGCATTCATAGGTAAATGGACACACTCTGAGACCATAATACTTTTTTAAAAAATCTGTTTTTTGGTACTAGGGATTAAACTCCTGATCTCACACTTGCCAGGCAGGCATTTAAGCTGTTGAGCTAAATCCCCAGCTCTGAGACCATAATATTAAGTGAAATAAATCAGACATAAATTGATATGTCTGATTAAATATTACATGTTTTATTTTATGTGAGAAACCCCAAACAGAAATAAGTAGTAAAATAAAAGATAATAGGAAGTAGAGAGATGTTTTTCAAATAGGAAGAAGAATAAGAGGTAGAGGATGGGAAGACAGAGGGAAGAGAAAGGGGATGGGTTAAAAAGAAGAATTGAAGAAATTAGAAATAGAGCTTTTAAAAGTGAGAAGCGGGTCAGAGATTTAGCTCATTGGCTCAAATGCTTGCCTGATAAGTGCAAGATCATGAGTTCAATCCCTGGTACCAAAATAAAATAAAATAATAAAAATGGGAAGAGACCCAGAGTTGGAAGGAACAGGGAAGTATAGAGAACAAAATGGGTAGAGAACAGCAAAAGTGTTACAATATATTATGTGCATGGACCAATTTCTGACGATAAATGTAGTCATTATGTACTGCAAACATGATTTTTATTTTATTAGTATTTTTTTGGTGGGGAAGGGTTACTAGGAATCAAACTCAGGACCTCATGCTTGCCAGGCAGACACTGTGCCATTGAGCTAAATCTCGGTTCCACAAATATGAAGGAGGAGCCTGAGGAGGCTCTGAACCCTAAAAAGGACAGCGTGCCCCTACAATGCTAAGTTCCATGCTCTTCTTCCAAGCCCTAATTGAACTTCCAGCTTTTCAAGCACATGCCAGCGTCTCCCCAATCAGCTATCAATATGTCATTCTGCCCGGCCTTTCAAACTCCACCCCCCAAACCTAATAAAAGCCAGAAGGCTTCTTAAACTGACTCAGAGGGATCTCACACTCTTCTGCAGCCCTCTCGTACCCACAATTAAGACCTTTTTTCTTTTCTACCTTTACTTCTCTATTCTGCCAAAAAACCTAACACCCATAATTTTAAAATTTAATTTAAAAAAACAATTATCATTAGATGAGTTACTAAAAAAGAAGGAATTATTGAGGCATTTTACTTCTTTTTTTTCACAGTCTCCAAAATCTTGTTTGTATTTTCACACTCACAACACATCTGATTTTGAATGCTAAATTTTCATCAGATATAGACTATCTGTTCTTAGGTTCTATAGAATTTACCAATGAAAATGAAGATTCATATACCAAGTTATTCCAAATTCTACCTAAAAAGTTTCCAGTAACTAAATCAAATATTAGCTTATAAATACTTCTAGAAGTCTAACATTGGCAACATCAAATACTAATTGCACAAAAATTTGATTTGTTTTCTATTCAAAAAATGTTCCAGATTAGCCCAGCGATAAAAATGCTTAGCTTGGTCATCAATATTTTCATGATTGGATTCCAAATTACTTTTTGATACAATAATCTCTCCCTGATTCCAATCTGGTCACTTAGGTTTCCTCACTGTTTCTGGGCGTGCAAATTTAATCTGATTTCCTAGGTCTGGCTCCTTTTTCTTCTACAAGTCACAGAAAGTCAATTTAAAGAATAGGCTTGCTGTGAGTGGTGGCTCACACTTACAATCCCAACACTCTGGGAGGCTGAGCTAGGAGGTTTGCAAGTTTGAGCCAAACATGGGCAATTTAGCAATTTAGTAAGACTCTCTCAAAATATATATATACATGCATACACACATACACACAAGACTCTCTCTCAAAATATAAACACAC
This sequence comes from Hydrochoerus hydrochaeris, assembly GCA_004027455.1. Lineage (NCBI taxonomy): Eukaryota > Metazoa > Chordata > Mammalia > Rodentia > Hydrochaeridae > Hydrochoerus > Hydrochoerus hydrochaeris. Next base: position 82,035 of record PVLA01006481.1, on the reverse strand, counting down.
ACACATACACACACACACACACACACACAGGACTAGGGTTGAGCTCAATATGAAGGCTCTGGATTCAATCCTCTGTACCACAAAATCTATGAATGGAGAGAGAGAGAGACAGAGACAGAGACAGAGACAGACAGTGAGAAATAGAGAAACAGCTACAGAGACAAGCAGAGAAAGGGACAGAGACAGAGAGAGACAGAGACAGAAAGAGATAGAGGGGAGATAATTGTTAGTTCATTAAGAAGTCCATAGGAATGTCGTCTTTGGGTTTGGTGGATTCCAGTGGCTCAGTCACATACTCAAGGCCCCAGAGATACTAGTCTATTTACTCTGTTGTCCCCAGGCTTGGGGACTTCTCCATGAAGTCATAAAATATGCCGAAGAGCAGATGGTGTTGAATGTCATTCTCTAGCTGAAGAGGGAAAAGTGACTAAGAGAATTTGTTTCCAACAATTTGAGAAAATTTTCTTTTTACCTCCCTCGTATCATCCTGTCCTGGTAAAAAAGATGAGAGGGTTACATTTGACAGAGATTGACCAAGACCATCCCTGGATCTGGGAACAATTCTTCAAACTGTTCTTGCAACACAATAGGTGAGGGAAGCACAGATGTTGGGGAATCAGTCTCACTGACCAATACACTTCCCTTACACTTTTTGTTTCTCTCTTTTTTTATTGTTGTAAAACAGATACACAGTAATATAACATTTATCATTTTAACCATTTAAAGTATACAGTTCCCAATCATCCATCTCTAAATGTTTTGCATCTGCCTAAACTACAAGTCCATACTCTGAGAATATTAAGGAGAAACAGTCAGTTTCTCACAACACAAATCGCATGCAAAAATTTTTCTGCGCAGGAAACAAGCAACCAATTCTGCTGTAGATACTAGCTGGCCATGCATCAGTTCAGTTCTGATACTGTCCCCTGTAGGGGCATTGGCCAGAGATACATATGAGATGAGCATGCAGAGATAAGGGACATTTAGAGCCACAAATCAAAACCTCCCAGATTGCACGGTTAAGATTAAAAGTCTACTGGGCCACAAGTTACAGTAGGATCAAAATGCATTGCCTTAAGAGGTGTATGCTCTGGCCTTCATTCTTCCCATACTCTTTTATCATTTAAATTAGTCTCAAAGTCAGTCACTCGACAGACCATCCTGACCATCCAGTTTTTTCCTCCTGTTCCCTCTGTGAATTCGAGTATGGAAGCCTTTCTTTCTTTTTCTTTCTTTCTTTCTTTTTTTTTTTTTTTTGATCTTTGCTTCCTGGGTCTATCAATTTAAGGCCACAGAGGTTTCATTTCTGGGCTGTCATTTGAGACTTTCTCATGCTACAGGGTCTCAGTTAAGAGAAGCCTCTCTGGGCCCTCTTGGAGTATGCATTGGACATTAACTCCAAGTAATCTTTCATCCTTTTGCACTGTGCGTGAACCTCCTAGCATTTAAGCTCCTCAAGCACCTTGCAGAATTCAGGGAGACATATTTACCAGTTTATTACAATTAATATTTGTATGAATATTCAAGAAGATGCAAAGATATGATGAAGAGCTGAAAAAGGAGGGAGGAAGCAGGGTCTGGAAGATTTCAATCATGGGAATTTTTTTCTGATGGAGTTGGGATGAGTTCTTTTTTTTTTGGTACTGGGAATCTGGGATGAGTTCTTGTGCAGCTTCCTGTAAGCCTCCATGTGTTCAGCTGTCTAGAACCCTTGGATTTTTAAGAAGACTTCATTGCTTAGTTATGATTGAAGTATGAATGATGCATCAAAATGTGACTGGACAGAGTTTGATCTATTGCTAACAGACTGAGTGGGGAAGCCCAGTGAGGCTGTCTGTCTAGATTCTTTGTGGCGTATTTGTGTAGCTTTCCTTCCTCTACTATATGAGGCAGGTCTTCTGAAATGAAAGTTTTATCATCAAAGAATTTCTTTATGCTTGCTTCAAGACAAAAAGCTGGGAGAAGATTTGAGTCTATTTTTAGTTTCTGAGAACTACCTTGGGAAGAGAAAAATGGTTTTTATGACCTACATAGGGAAGAAAAAGTAGCAGGTGAAAGGAGAACAGGATCAGGTCAGAAAGACTGAAGCAGATAGAAAACAATTTAAAAAAAAAAACTGTATGCAGGGTCAGGGATTTAGCTCAGTGGCATAAGTGCTTGCCTTGCAAGCACAAGGTCATGAGTTTGATCCCTGGTACCCCCCCCCAATTATACATACCAATTACGTACAGGCTGTTTTCTTGTCAGTATTTCTATAAATGACACAGTATAACAACTATTTATGCAGCATTTATATTACATTAGGTGCAATAAGTAATCTAGAAATGGTTTAAAGTATATAAGAGGGTGTGTGTGTGTTATATGGAAACAGTACACCATTAAATGCCATGGGTTTGAGTTCCCTTGGATTTGGTACATTCAGATACTGAAGAATTATTGTACATATTCTATCATGACTTGATTATTTTAATTAACACAACATCCTCAAAGTTCATTCATGTTGTAGCATGTGTCAGAATTCCTTTGCTTTTTAAAGCTGAATAGTATTTCACTGCATGCATGCACTTATTTAAAAAATCTATTCATCAGTTGATGGACATTGAACTGCTTTCCCTTCTTAATTGTTATGTATAATGTGGCTATGAACAAGGAGGTACAAATGTCTGTTTGAAGACCTGATTTCAGTTCTTTGGAGAAGTGGAAATGCTGGGTCATATTTTACAAAATGACATTCTGTTTTCCAGAGCAGTTGCACCATTTTACCTTCCCACCAACAGTGCACAAAAGTTTCAATTTCTTTGCGTCCTTTTCAACACTTTTTATCTTCCCTTTCTCTTTCCCTCCCTCCCTCATTAGTAGCTACCCTCATGGCTGAACTAGTACCTAATGTGGTTTCAATTTGCATTTCCCTAGTGATTAGTGAATTGGGGCATTTCCCCCTGTATTTATTGGCCTGAGAAATGTCTATTTAATTTCTTTGTCAATTTTTTATTCAAAGTTTTCTCTTTTGGTTGTAAGTTACAGGAAAGTTTTATACATTTTGCATACCATCCTCTTATTAATATATGATTTGCAAATTTTTCTCTCACTCCATCAGTTGTCTTCTGAGGCTGTTGATGGTGCTCTTTGATGGGCAAAAATCTAAATTTTGAAGTAGTTAAATTTATCTATTTTCCCATCATTTTTAAGATGACACTTTAAAATTTTTTTATGTTTTTGAACCCTACTTAGCCTATTCTCCTATTAAGGCTTCTCAGGCACCATCAGGCACTTCATCCTCTGGGCTTGGACTTGTTTCTAAATTTCTGAGTTGCATGGTGATATTCATTCCAATGAGAGTCCTATGTAACTACCTTGAAAGGGTTAAGTAACAAATCTGAATTTATAGAATGGTAGCAAATGTCATCTGCTCAATAGTGTGAGATTGTGAATTTGATTCCTAGTACCAAAGGGGAAAAAATGGATGAAAGATATACAGATGAACAAAAGAAGGAAGGAAGAATGAGCCCAGTGACACATAGGCAGATCTCTGAACACTCCAGGTTTTCCCTGAAGCTCACTTCATCAGATAAATCTTCTGAATATCCCCTGGTGAGCCCACAGAAGCTGCTATTAAATTATCCTTTTCACAAAGTTATTCGAGTTTGCTTTCTATTGCTATACAAAATATATGAAATACATTATTCATAAGTGTGAAAGTTAAAGCAGCTTAGTGTCCATTAAGTGATGAATGGATTAAGAAAGAAAATGGGTGATTTATAAAGAAATACATTTATTTGGTTCAGGATCTGAAAGTCTAAAAGTTTACAGTTCTGAAAGTCACTGGCATGTGCTTGGCTTCAGATGAGGGCCACTTGCTGTTTTGTACATGGTGGAAAAGTGTAAGAAGCAAATTGACACCTGAAGAAGAGGTGAGAGGGAGAAAATAAGAAAGAGAACTGAGGAACCTGAAGTTGCTTTACAATAAACCACTTATTATGGCTTATGTTTAGATACACCCCAAAGTCTCATGCACTCATAGGTGGGGCTTTTGGGAAGGTGGATGGATCATGGGTATGTGGTGCTATATTATAGGTATGATAACCAGATTACCCTACTGATTTGTTTAGTATTGTTCTGGGTGTAGATAATGGGAAACCCCACCCCTTCCCCTGGTGTGAGTGACACCAACTAATAGGTTTGTAGCTTGAATGAAATAAAAAGGGAAAGGAAGCCATACTGCTTCACTGCCTCCTACCTACTAAAGCATGAACTGTTTATCCTCTTGATGCTCTCTGCCAAGCTTCCCTGCCTTGAAGGCAGCTCATTATGGACTAAAACCTCTACAGAATGTGAGCTAAAATAAACCTTTCCTAATTTAACTTGTGTCAGGTATTTTGTACCAGCAAAGACAAGTAATTAACATACCACTTTTGTGGTAACTAATCCAGTTACACTATATGAGAAAGACATTAATCCTTTTAAATGATCTAATCACCTCTTTAAAGGCCCCATCCTCTCTCAACACTGTTACACTGAAGAATGAATTTCAATATGAATTTTGGAGGAGATGAACTACATACAAATCATAGCAACTGATCTTGGGACCATAGCTGAGAATGACTTGGTGAGAAAACAGATAAAGTAGTTCTTAGATCTTTTTTCTTTTTTACTCTTTTTTCTTTTTTCCTTTAATTAGAGCCTGAACCAGGGGCTACATCTGAGCTACACTGAGCCACATCTCCCCCCTTTAATATTTATTTTGCAACAGCATCTTGGTGAATTTCTGTGTTGCCCAGGTTGGTTTGAACTTGCAATCCTCCTGGCTCAGTCTCTCAGAGGGCCAGGATTATAGATTTGAGCCACTAGGTTACTTGGGCCTTTAAAATATACTTTCACTGCATCTGAGGAGGGGAAATCAAATTGGTACTACAGTGATTCATAGGAGTTCACTTTAATGGGTCTGTCTTCTCAGGTACACAGAGCACTTGTATTTCCAGATATATCTGGGTTTAAGCATCCTAATAAATAATAATAATATCTAAAATTTAAGAGTTTATACCATGTATATGTCATAGATTTCTCCCCTGATGCATACCTTCTTTAGTGTGCTGCCTACTGTTTGATATCGACACAAAGGTGTCAAAATGTGCAAAGACACAACTGTGTTGCAGTGTTCAACCATGGCAGCATACAGAACGAATGATTACTCAAAGAAAAGATTTAGTTCAGTGGACCCAGAGGGGCTATCTCAACTGGGAGCGCTGAGCATTAGGGAGATTCCGAGGAGCAGCCTCAAGCTGAGAACTTTGAGCTTTCATTTAGAGTGTCAGTGTAAGTGAAAAAAAAAAAACAAAACAGAAGAAAAACAGTTTGGGCAAAGAGCTCTCTCAAGACTAGGTAGTTTTCTTGGGAAAGGGGAAAGATCAAGGCCATGCCTCACTAATCTAAACTTCTTGTTGTTTAACCATTCACTTCATAGAACCTGTGTGCTTTTGTCCTGCAGCTTAATAATTTACTCCTCAGCCAAGATCTCTACACAAAGTGGAGGCAGATTTCACTGCCCCAGGGTAGGAAATGCAGATAGATATAAGATATAAGGTGGATCTACAGGAGGACTATTCAGCCTAGGTGTGTGTTTAGGGAGCCATGAAATCTTCCTGAGAAAGGAGAGTTGAGCTGAATCTGGGAGCGAAAGGTAATGCTGGAAAGATAGAGTAGTTACCCAATGGGTCTGCACTACCTCCTTCTAGGATTCTTTCAGGAATCTCCACCATGGCAATCTAACTTGTTCGTACAAAGTTCCTTAGCTGGTGGTAGAAGTTGAAGGATGACACCCAGAGATTATTGGAAGATGAACTTAGGAATGATTTTGAGTGAAAAACAGTGAGGCCAGTATACAGAGATAACAGACCATCAGAGTACCAGTAGTCTCTCCTTTTTCCATGAACACACAAGATCAATGGGTATTCTGATAAGTTCTCCTTTGGCTTCAGTGTCTGTAATGACATTTTTATCACTTTATACCTAAGCACCCTACTACACTTATGGAATGAGCCTGAATGAGCAACTCCGGGACATCAATGATATAAACAAAGTATCAGATGCAAGCAGAGTATCTTGAGGTGTATGGAGGAAACAAGAAGTTTGGAATCTGTTATGGCTTGTATTTAGATGCCCCCACTTCTGCCACTGCAAAGCCTCATGCAGTCATAGGTGGAGCTTTTTGTGGTAGGATCTAGAGTGTATGCTGCTGGGGTCAAGGATGTAAAGCTGGGATTGATACATGGTGTGATGCTAGGATAAGAGGTACCCTACCCTGGGTGTGCTTGCTACTTACTTGCCCTAAGGGTGGGTAGCCTCAATGTACTACAGGAGACATGAAAAAGTCTATCATGGTTGCTGCTTGTCACTTGCTGCTGCTGCTTTGCTACTTTGCTGCCTTCTGCTCACCATGAACTGTTTCTCCTCTGTGATGCCCCTCTGCCATGCCACCCTGCCTTGGAGCCAGCCAACTATTCACTGAAACCTCTACAAACAGTGAACTACAATAAACCTTTGCTCCTTTAACTTTGAATGTTGGGCACTTTGTCTCACAAATGAGAATTAATACAGTATCTGTTGGAATGTAAATATTAATACCAGAAGTGCCAAGAGATCAAATTCTAAAAGTAGGTAGAAATCTGATCAAGGAGCTTGGGGCTCCTGTACAGTTCTAAAAAGCAGTAAGTAGAGGTTCTGTGTAGATGGGTCTATAGTTCATAGTGACTGAGAGGCACTTAAAAATTGGGATTCATAGTCAGGCATAGATGTTTCCAAACCCTCAGAAATGCTGGGCCGAGCCTAGGGGGTCTGTATGAGTTTTGTTTTTTTGCCATGGGAACAGTCTGCAACTTTCATTAGACATTAAAGGAGCTCCTGGCTCACAATATGTCATGAATTACCACCTACATACAGGCACTTTCAGCTTTAAAAAATACACACGCACTTTTCACTTCCTCCTTTCTTGCCCCAAAACTTTTTTAAAACTCTTCAACACTGAGAAAATGCTCAGCCATATACTGTCTTAGATCTTTCATGTCTGTGGTATCAGGAAAAGATGTGACACGATACAAATCTGATTATTTATGAAGCTTTTTAAATATGACTTCTATTCCGTTCTTGGTTAGGGCATCTCTATGAAGCCCCCCCTGAGGCACTGCAGCTGTCCCACAAGCCAACTCCAAGCGTCCCGGCCCTTGCTCCTGCAGCTCGGTCGGACTACAAATCCCGGGATGCCCGTGCTCACGGCCGGGCGGGGCGGGCGGATCTCCGAGGTGATGTCATCCTCTTGGGGCGGAGCCGGACCGAGGGGGCGGGGCGAGGGGCGGGGCGAGGGCGGTGGAGCTTGCTGGTGCTGATGCAGGATGGCTGAGCGCGCAGGAGCCCGGGAGGTCTGAGCCGGGCGAGGCTCGCTCCCTGCGCGTCGCTTCGCCTACCGTCGTGTGCTGGCCGGAAGGTGGATCGGGGGCGCAGGGCCGGGCCAGGGCAGGAGGTCTGCGGTCGGCGGGGTCCGGGGCTGGCAGGCCGCCCACCTTCCCGGTCTGGGAGCAGCGCGATGACCTGCTGAGGCGCTCGTGGGAGGTGGCATCAGGCGGCCTAGCCGCGGGCGGTGAGGTTCACGGCCTCCTCCCTCGTCGTGCCCAGCCCCGGCCCAGACCCGTCCCCGCGCCCCCACCCGCAGCCTGCCGCGATGGCGGATCCAGCCGAATGCAGCATCAAAGTGATGTGCAGGTTCCGGCCCCTCAACGAGGCGGAGATCCTCCGCGGGGACAAATTCATCCCCAAATTCAAAGGCGACGAGACCGTGGTGATCGGGGTAAGTGGCCGGCGCGCCTGGCCTAACCCATGCTTCGCCCGACGCCCCAGACAGGGCAGGGGTATTGGGGCCGCCCAGGACTCCCACCCCCCGGGTGGACACACCAGAGGCCCCTCACACCTCAGCCGCTGTCCTTACCCGGTGGGCAAGCGAGCTGCTGGAGGGGCCGCTGGGGACAGTGGGGCGGGCCCCGGGGTGCTGGGGGCGAGGAAGGACTCAGATCCGCCATTGTTCGCGGGTGGGGGCCCGGGAGGGCCTATTGTTCCCACGCTCGCCACCGGGTGGGTAGTGTGTTAGGGTTACATGCAAGTCTGGGTGCCCAGGCCTCCTTTAAAAGTATAAGCGCGAAACTCATAAACGCTTGCAGGCATCAGTTCCATTTGTCGAACATTTTTATTTCTTATTCTCACAACCTTAGCAAAAGAAAAAAAAATGAAAAAGAAGTGTAGGAACGTATCCTAGCTCGGGCTTGGACCCCCTGTGGCCCTGTAGACGCAGCACCCCGCGATGTTCCACCTTGCTCCGGGCGCGGAAGGTAGAGAGTGAAAGGAGATACTGGTGGTCTTGGTGAGCCGGGGAGGCTTGGTGTGACTTTCAGCTTCTTGTCACCCCAGGGTGCGCTGGATATGTGCCCTCCTTACTTGAACGGCCCCAGCCCCCACCCCTGACACCTGGTGCACGAGATTGTGGAATATGCGTCGCGCAGGGTGGAAAGGAGGCTGTGTCTAGATCTGTGGGGCGACGGAGCCACCAGAGCAGCCAAATAGCCTCTCAGTGCCTACAGCAGAAGTTCCTCTTTGTGACCTGGGCCCTCTCTCTCCTGATCACTCTTCCCACCTTTTCTCCCCTCCCCCAACTGATTTCGCTCTGCAGGGTGGAGAAGGATTTTAGCCCTTAAAGGGGTATGTCAGATTAAATGCACCAGGCCTGACCCCCTCCCCCTCCTGGACCATCCGCTGTGTAGCTGACTCTGCCCCCTTTGTATGTGAGGAGGGAGCAAGTTAATGCGAGCTTTCCAGTCCCCGCTGACGCGTTCCTGGCAACCCGCTCCAGGGTGCTGATGCAGCCTTCCTGTCCCCAGCATTGATTAAGTGATGTCATCCTGATCACTGAGCATGCTCCGACTAACCCCCTCCCCCTTTTCCCCTGGTGACTGGTGTATTTAGGTCAAGTGATTGACAGGTGACAATTTTCCGAGGGTATCAGAGGAGAGCAACCGGCCTTTCTCAAGCGCCAGAGCCTGACTTTCTGGGCCCCAGCGGTCCTCTGCTTTTTTACCAAGGTTATCTGCTGCAGTCCCAGGTCCTGGCTATACCCGCTGGCAAGTGCTCCGCCCTGGAAGAACCCAAGCAAGGCTGTGGCCTCAGGGCTTTAAATCCTGTACCTGCTTAAACAGAGCACCCCCCCCCCCCTTCTTTTCCTTCCTATTTTCAGTAATCAGGAAACCTGACCTACAGTGCTATGTGGATGGGCATTCATCTGAGACCTCACCTAGGAGGGCAGGAAAGAGGGGTGTTTTCTGTGCTTAGTTTTAGCTTGCAGAGAAGATGAGAGCTACCATTATTGACTAGGATGGAATTTCTACAGTTATGATTTTAGATGGCTTAGTGACAAATCCGTGGGGAGTACACAGAGCAGCCACTAGTTTGCTGGGGTTAGGACTTGTGGCCAGAATCTGTCTATGGACTGATCTGCTATTTCCTGATCCCACAGTTCACAGTGCAAGTTGCTGGGGACATGTAGCAAAATTGACTTGTAACAAAATTTCAACAGAAATTTGGGCAGCATCAGAACATATTTTGGTGACCTTGTTTTTTCCCTCCCAGAGATTTTTTTTGAGTCTGAAGTTCTCCCCAGTCCCTCCTCTCCTTTTTTTCTTCTCTTTCCCTCCCTCCTTCCTCACTATCAGGACTGATGAGGTGAGGAATAAATCATCCCTGATCCATGGGCAGAGGAGAGACCCTTATTTTTAGCATTAATACATTTCCTTGTTTAATATTATGATATTATTAAGGGAATATTTGGATTTTCCACCTGAATATAGTACATGTTGATTGATTAAATAAAATGAACACATACATAAATGAGAAATTTAAGCAAAAAATTATGACTGTGAATACACTTTTTGCTTTTTTAAATTGTAAAATGATATTTGCTTATTTAACATAATGAATAGTTTTCTTTTTTAAAGTAAACTTCTTATTAAAATAAGGTATTCAAATAGAAAAGTGTTATCATGAATTGTACAACCTGGTGATTTTTCATAAAGTAAATGTTCTTTATAACAACTTTACAGACAACACACAGACATTTTCAGGATTCCAGAGGTCTTTGTAGTTTCTTTCAGTTCTTAATTCTTCTTGCATCAGAGTAAACACTGTTCTGATTCTTGATTCATGTTCTCTTTTTAAACTTTATATAGATAAAAGCATATTGTATTTTTTTTGTTTGTGTAACCAAGGTTGTGCTCATCAAATTTAGCCTCATTCTATAGTATTTCATGATATGAGTATTCCACAAAAATCACTTTGTAGCCCAGCCTGGTCTCAAACTTGCAAACAATTTTCTTGCCTCAGCCTTACAAGTACTGAGATTGTAGGAGTGTGCCACTGCATAATTTATTTATACAGTAACTGTCAATAAACAATTAGTTTTCACTTTGCGGCTAGTTTGAACATTATTTTGCATATCTCTTGGTGAATTAGGGCACAGAACAGAAAATTGCCAGATGCTAAATGGTGTTGAGACTTGGTTTGGCTGGTGTTAGAATCCTTCCTGTTCTTAATTAATAATGTGGATCTAAATACAGCTCTACAGCCTGTATTATGCTTATACACTGAGTAGAAAGGTGCCAAGTCAATTCAGTTGGAACCAGCCCACATGGCTTAGTCGTAGACAGAAACTGCCCCAGCTGGACTCAGCCTTCAGGGACACAGCTGGGTGGGAATGACTAAAAAACTCAGAATGATCCAGAAATGTAATGACTCTCAGTTTCAGCAGAATCTGAATCCCAGAAGTTACTTATTATTTATTTATTTATTTATTTATTTCTTATTAGTCATTATTTGCAGTTTATGCAGTTTACAGTCATCTTGGGGAGTGGTTATATTTACATATTATAGCTTTTTAAAAATCCCCTTTACTCCCCAGAAATCATTTTTGAAACCAAATCCCCTTTTTTCTTTTAAAATCCTATTCAATTCTTATGAAGTTGTCTACTAAGAGAGGTTTTGCAGTTGGGATTTTTAGATTTTTCTTTTAAGAAAATGTCCCATCTTGGAGGAATCATCTCTATAGTTCCTGCATTTTTTTTCAGCTCCCATGTAAAGCTCTTTTCCCCTCATTTTCCAAGCTAGAAACAAATCTCTCCCTACTTTGAGTGACTGATACAATTGTTTTGCACATGACCTCATAATTTTTAGATTATTGCTAGTCTTGATCATATGTCTAGTGATACTGTAAGGCACATGTAGTGACAAGGATCATCCATGCTTTGCTTTGTTTATACTTCCCAGGGCCCTGTCCTTAGCACTTAAATGTTTATTCATCTCTTTGTTGGTTCTGGAAATCTTTACTTGACATAAAATTTAACTTGTTTCTTAGTTATCTTCCTCTTCCCTGGGATAAAATACCTGACATCCACATCCTAAAAGAGAAGAGATTTATTTTGGTTTACAGTTGCAGAAGTTTTAGTCCATGGTCGACAGGCTTAAATACAGACATGGCATGGTGAAAAGATCTGGCTTGGAGGAAAGCTACTCATCCAAGGGTGTCTAGGAAGCAGAGCGAGCCAAGGGAGGAGCTGGGGAGGGAGACAGCCTTCCAGGTCATGCTCCCAGTGACCCACCTCTTAGCAGGTTCTGCCTCCTAACAAGAAGTCAGCTATATTGCCGCTGTGATCCAGTCACCTTTCCAAAGCCCAGCCTCTGAACACATGAGTCTTTTGCAGGACATTCCATATCTAAACCATAAAACTTGTTTTATAGACTTTTGGTTGATTGTAGGCCATGAGGAATAGTTTAAAAAACATTTTTTTTTTTTTTTAAAGAGAAGTACCATTCCTCTAAGTGGGCCTGATAAAAGAACATATACTAAAAATGCTCTAAGAAAATTGGGAAAGAGCTGAATTGAGTGTTGATAAAAATTAGTGCTACTGACACTGATGGTGAGCTAGAAGTGGAGGGCAGGATGCAAGTGATTAGAAAAGGGGTGCCATCTTGCAACACATTGATTCTTTAGAGAAAAATATTGGATTTATTGTATTTCTCAGAGGAGACCACCATTAGTCGCTAAAATCCTGGTGAATCATCAATTCTGTTGGGCTCTGCCTTTTAGTTAGAAGAACAGTATTGACAGAAGATTTTCGATTTGGGCAGTTTCCAGTAGTTCTTTGAGATAATGTCTCCCACTTCAGTTTCCAATAACTGCGTTATTCCATGTTTGACAGTCAGACAGTACATATCCTGTCTGAAGATGGGTGGTTTCCTCCTAAGGCGGTGTAGGTTCTAACCTATTTGAGTGTCACAGCAAAATGTCACCCACAAGCTCTGTGCCAGCCAGTGGCAAGGACAGTGGCTTTGGTCATCAGAAAGCTTAGATTAGCTCTTGCAGTAGATGGATTTGGAAAGGACTGGCTGGGACAGAGACCAAATCCAGGCCTGAGTTAGCAGTTTGGAGATTAAGGTCTGAATTCCATGTGCAAAGTCCCTTTTACCATGTAGTATTAATGCATGCAGATTCTGGGGACCAGCAGCTGTGCACATCTGGGGCCATTATTTTCCCCACTTGTCTATAGTTTTGCCTTTTCCAGTTTATTATAAAATGATGTCATATATTGAGTTTCTCTTCAAGTCTGGGTTTTGGATTCTTTCAGACAATAATACTTTCAGATTTACTTATGTTGTCTGGGTTAATACTTCATTTATTTCCAAGTAGTTTTCCAATGCATGGATATACCACATGTTACCCATTTTCCTGTTCAGGGACATTTGAATTGTTGCTAGTTTGAGGTGACTATAGCTGCTTTAAACCTTTGCATATAGATTTTGTGAGTGTAATTTTTTTTTTTGTCTTAGTAAATGCCCAAAAGTGGGATTGCTAGATCATATGGTAACTATATGTTTAACTCTATAAGAAACCACCAAACTGTTTTCCAAAGTGGTTGTATGGCTTTGCATTCCCATCTAAAAGCAGTAACATTATAAACTGGTTTTTAAATAACTTAGTCAATCATTTTGTTTAAGTGCATATTAATCTAGTAGTGTCTAGATATATCAATCCTTTATTTATCTGTGCCCTAAATTCAGAGATGTTTATATTCCCTAAAAATGGCTCAGTGGTCTCCTGTAAGTATAAACTCAAATCTTGGAATGAGTGAACACAGTGGAGTAGCTACCATTTGGTACCTGTCACTGGAGACCACTCACTGGTCAGAATGAGCACTTATTTGGTGCTACATACAGGAAGGGGTAGCTAGAGACAGCTGGAAGAAGCAGCCAGAACAGTATGGATTCACTAGCTATCTGTGGGAATTTTCTCAAGTTGTTTAGCTTTTCTGAGCCTCAGTTTTTTATAATTTAAGTGGAGATAATTATTTATCTCACAAGGTTGTTAGAATGAAAGAAATAAAGTGATCACACAGTGCCTGGTAGAGAGAAAATGCTCAGTGTTAATTTTCTCTCTTGTTTTTTGTTTCCCTTATAGTTTTCCTGGTTTCCAAAATTTGCTTTGCTCTTCCAAATTGCTGCCCTACTTTAGCGATCCCTTGATAACCCTTCTTGCATCCTCATTTCTCTAGGAATTTATTCAATCCTTGCTCCTGCTGGAAATTCTTTTCATCTTATCTGTGGCATTGAAATCAAGACTCATGTTGCATTTAGTTGTTGATGACATCAACTGCAATGAGTGTGTGTGTGTGTGTGTGTGTGTGTGTGTGTGGTCCCCCAGATAAATTATGGGCTGGAGGGGGGTAGGAACTTCTTAAAAAACATTTTTGTCTCTTTCACTGTATTTGGTCATATAGTTACCTAGTAAATCTATCTTCAACAAGAGTTCTTTTTCTTTCCTGCCTGGCACCAAGTCACCATAAATGCCAATTTCTGCATTTCCTTAAATACTTGGATATCACTTGAGTTTTTTCTCTACATCCACTTGTATGTGTCTGGCCTGACTCTCCAATTTGATGGTTATATTTTCCATTCTCAGTTTGTCTTCCCTGTTTAAAGTTAGATCCTCTCCCCCACCTCTCTCCTGCCTCAGATTCCCACCTGTGTCTCCTTATTAAAAAAGCAAAATAAAAGTACCTATTCCCTAATGGTTTCTCTTGAGTTAAAAAAAATTGCTTCTTGATGGATCCAATTTCATCTTATTTCTCCCAGGTTTTTTCATAGTCATTTTTCTTTGTGACTGAGAAAGTTCTCCCCTTAACCTACTTGCTGCATATACACCACATTCCTTTTGGGTTGTGAGTTTGTGGTTATTTGTAAATATCATAGAGACCTTGGGGAGAAACAGTCTGAGATTCATTATAGGATCTCCCCATCATCAACAATGGGTGTGAGTCAGTCCATGATGAACTCCCAGGTCTGCTGCTTCTCAGCTCTGTTAACTTGGCAAAATTGCTAACCTCTGCTAAGTTCTACTTTCTCACCTGTAACCTAGGGACAAAAATAGTCCCCGTGTCACCTATTGTGATGTTGAAACAGCTTGTGAACATGGAGTGCTGGGCACAGGAGCTGAGCCAGGGCAGACATTCAGAACCCTTACATTGTTATAAGGCCGGTCAGTAGCTACTGCTATGTACTGTTATCACATAGACCCACTTTGGGAAAATTCAGACCCTTCAGTTTCCCTGGTGCCCTGGGGCTAGACACCAGATGTTTCTGTGGTCCCTTTGAGGCACTCCGTATTTTGAGTGCATCCACTTCCCTTGCCTCACCACATAATCCTGTTCCCCGCAAAGGCAAGGCTACTCAGTGCTGCCCTGTGCCCTTGGTTGCTCACACCATCCTCCATGCCTGGGATAGTGGCCACAGTGCCCCTCTGCATGGTAAGCATGCATTGGTCTGCAGAGTCTGACCAGCTTCTTCCTCCCATTTCTGCCAGTGTGGTGGAGTTAACCCTTTCCCTGCACTTTCCCAGTTGTGCACTTCATTTCTTTGGGTAAATGTGTCCTTTTCTCTAGCGAGGCTGAAAACCCCTTGAGGGCAGGAAATTGTATCTCATTCATTCCACCTCCAAGGACCAAAGCAGTGTCTGGAACACAGTATTTACTCATCAGTACAAAATGTCTTGGGAAAGAAATGGAAAGTAGTGACCCACTATCAGAGCCTGGGGTTGTTTGCTTGCATCATTACCTTGACTTCTGTCCACCTGTGGCAACTTGTCTTTTCTGCTTAGGCATCTTCATTGTTTTGTTATTATTGTCTTGAAAGAATAGCTTTTTTTTTTTTGCATCTTAATATATTGCATGCTCATTTAAAAAAAAATTCAGACCATGCAGAAAATCTTGAAGAAGTAAAAAGTGCTTAATAGCACTAATCAGAAAACACCACTGCTAACATTTTATAATATATACAGTTCTTTTCTATTCTTACCACACACAACTTGTTTTAAAACAAAAATATTATTTTATAAGATCTGTTCAGGAACCTGTTTTACTGAATAGTATATACTGCAGACATCAACATTTTTAAAGGGTGCTTACAATTTCTTTCTATGTCTAATCAATACTTCTACATTTTATTGATGGGCATTTGAGTTTTTCTATCTCTTTCTATTATAAACATGCCCCTCTTTGTGCATTTACCCAATTATTTTGTGAAACTACATTCTTAGCATTGGGATTGCTGTGTAGAAGGTTATATAGATGGGCATCCAGTTTTGAGAGGTAGCAATTTAGAAGTGGGGAATTGTTTTATAGTCTCACTTCATTGCTCACCCCATGGAACTGCTGCCAGTTTATCTCATAAGGCATCCATGTCTGTGCTAAATTAAATTCTTACCAAAAGTGTGCTATGTCATGCACTGTTAACCTCCAGATCCAAAACACAGCAATGCCTTCAGACTTTTAATGTAAACCGTAGGATTTTATAGGTTGTCTCTTGTCAGTTTCAATATCCCAAAGGATGTTGTTTCTTGGTGGTGATCAAAAGCTAAATCTCTCTCTTGAGGCAGATAGATAGAGACCAAGACTGGAGTTTCAGAGAAGAATGCAGCCTTCCTTCTTGGTGCTGACACTGAGTGTCCTGTGATGCCTTCTATGTAGTGGGGAGCCGAGGAAGGGCAAAACAGCCCTCCCAGAATGGTGAGAGAGAGAGAGAGAGAGAGAGAGAGAGAGAGTGTGACAGGGTCTGGGAGGCTTTTTTCCTTTCTCCTTGATTACTAGGAACTCTTGAAAAAAATAGACAATTTCAAATGTACCCATCATCGACTAGTTATATCCATCCACAGCAAAAACCATTTTCCCACTACTTTCCTAACCTTTCCCTCTGTATATGCTAGGTTGCTTTATCATAAAGTCTGACATCATTTGATCCCTAGACTTCAGTTTGAATTTCTAAAAGACCA
The DNA here is from genome assembly GCA_004027455.1 of Hydrochoerus hydrochaeris. Lineage (NCBI taxonomy): Eukaryota > Metazoa > Chordata > Mammalia > Rodentia > Hydrochaeridae > Hydrochoerus > Hydrochoerus hydrochaeris. Next base: position 65,630 of record PVLA01006481.1, on the reverse strand, counting down.
GGACTGTGTTTTTGACACAACTGAAAAATATTATTACAACTAAAGTATTAACAATATGTCCTTGCTGACAAGCACTCACTGCCTCATAAATTTCTTCTTGCCATTGGTTTGCTTAAATTTGAACTTCCATTACAAATAGGTTTCCAGTGAGGAGAAAGAAATGATGGCGCACATTTACCTAGACACTACCCGGGAAGGCGCTGCTGTGATGGACTTGCCCATTGGCCAGCTGCTTTTCAGCTCAAACACCTGTTACAATCAGGCCTGGTCAAGATTCCCAGCCTGGCTCCCTTAGCAGCCTTCATGTCCCAGTTACCCTTTTCAGTGAGCCAGTCAGTGTCTGAGTTGTGGTAGCACCCGGAACACTATTGAAAGAACCTTATACCTTGTGGCTCTTCCTTGTTGAACCTTCTTTTTGCCTGTAGTCAGCTCAGGTAAATGATTAGGGGAACAGGCAAAGGTGTCTCATTTGTTCCCAACCTCAGTCCTCACTAGCTTAGATTAGTACCAGCTACATTTGGAGTGATTCTTTCATATATGTCTAGATGATTTTCATGTTATCTTTTCAGTCAGTGAATGTTTATCCTTGATGTAAACTGAATATTGGAAAAATACATTTTTGGGGCTGAGGGGAAAATATGTATGTGAGAATAGCATTCAGCATATCTAGTACTTTAAGGAAAAAATTGTAGTTTTCTTTTTATGTTTCTTGTTAATTTTCATATTTAAAAAAAAAAACCTTTGAAAGGAGATGCATATGGGAAACAGTGCAGATGAAAACTAAACCCCGAAATTTGTGTTTTAAAAATGCTTTCTAGGGTAAGGTTTTAAGAGCTGTGGATCAATAATACTATTTTAGAAGCATTTAACTTGAAGATCTTGGTCACACAGCTTGGCATTGACAAATCTCAGGAACTTTTCGTTTCCCAAGCTCTCTTATAGAGCGATCTCTCTCCTTTTTAGGTCTCCTCTTTCCTCTGGTGGAAACATAGAGCAGTTGGCTTCAATTCTCTGAGGAGATTGTGTCATAGTTTTTCTCCAAAATGACCTGTCTGGCATCTCGCTCCTCAGAGATTATTGATTTTCACCTGGGAACATGGCTAAATAACAGCTCCATCTGACATCAGAAACTTAGGTAGCTATGGGGGAAGGGACTTCTGTTTCTCTTTCATAGCTGCCTCCTGTTCCACTGGGAGGGACAGATACCTGTTTGGTTGGTAAGGATCCAGATGAGGCTATGAGGACTTCATGTATCTGGCATCTGTGTTCAGTTCATTCTCCAGGGTCTGGCTTCCTGGGCTGGCCTGTGGGGGCTGTTCTCCTCTTCACTATTTTTCTGCTTGAGTGAATCAGTTAGGCTGGGTCCACAGACTGAGGCCTAATTGAGTTGGTATCAAGTTTAGAAGATGCTGTGCTATAGGATGGGGTGGTGAGGTAAGTGTTTTAATTATTTTTTCATTGGTGGGACAAAATACCTGAAACTTGCAAGTTAAATTAGAAAAGGCTTATTTTAACACACATTTTATAGAGGTTTCAGTCCTGGCTCCAAGGCAGGGGTAGCATGGAAGAGGAGCATCATATAAGAGAAACAGTCCATGGTGTGGCAGGCAGGAAGCAGTAAAGCAGCAAGCCTTCCTTTCCCTTTTTATTCCATTTAGGCTACAAACTATTGATTGGCGTCACCCACACACAGAGTGGGCCTTCCCATTATCCACACTCAGAATTATGCTAAACCAAACACTGGACTAATCCATTTATCACATCCATAATTTAATGTCACACACCCATGATCCAGCCATCTCCCAAGAGCCCCACCTATGAGCACATCAGTCTTTGGTGTGGAGGAGGGTGATATCTAAATATAAGCCATAACACCAAGGAATGTAGGAAAAGCAGGTAAGCCTCCTCACTGGGGACCTGGGTTGAGCTTGGTTATTGCAATGATGGGTGTGCAGGAACTCTACCTTGGTGGTGCTTGGATATCTGGTGTGTCATCATTATTCCTTTTTGAGCAAACTCACCCATCCAGTAGGTAGGCACAGAGTAGAGTAGGCTGTTAGAGGAGTCTTTGGCATTCCTGGGTCCCTGCTACTGATGTCACCATAGTACCATTCAATTCTTCTAACTACTAGTAGTTTATTATAGTCTTTTTTTTTTTTTTTTTTTCTGCCTCTGGGATGGAACTTACAACCTCACGTTTACAGAGTGGGGCTTTAGCCAACTAAGCACTAGTAGTTTATTTATATATGTGAAAAATAGACTTTAGAAGGGAAATGTTTAGCTCTTTGGTAATAATTATGGAATTTAACAACACAACCTATTAATTATCTGTTCAAGTAAGTGAGGAAAAGCAACCAAAGTACTCCATCGTACAGTAACAACACTTATTTGGTCATGTGCTTGTCGAATTATCCTTGTAAAAATTATCTGTAGTAAATGTGGCTCTTGGCAAAGACTACTTGAAGATCTGTTTTAAACAACATTTTTCTGACCTAGCCATGTATCTGAAAGAGCTTGTAAAGGGGAAATACACATTGATTTTTTTTTTTTTACTTCTGTAATTTTTCTAAAAACAAATCTAATGGAAAACTTGAAATTAAATGAGTTCATTCTTACTACAAACAATGTTTCCTTTTATAAAAGGATATTTTATGCTTTCTTCTGACTGGTCCAACCTGGTAGCCATTAATCATATTTATCTGTTGAATATTTGCAATGTGATAGTCCAGATGGGATGCTCTGTGGATATAAAATACACCCCAGATTTTGAAGACTTAGTACAACAAAAGGAATGTAAAATAGCTCCTACATACTTTTACTATTCATTATATGTTGAAATGGTAATATTTTGGAGATACTGAATTAAACAATATTCATAAAATGAATTTTACGAACTTTTACCCCCCCCTTTTACTTTTTAAAAAATGTGGCTACTAAAAAATTTAAGATTGCATGTGTGGCTTATATATGTGGCTGCCTTTGTATTTCTCTTGGACAGTACTGCCCTAACATTTAGATGTAGTGTTCTGATTTTGCATTTATTAACCTCAGTTTAATTTCTTTATATTAGTGCCTACTGTGTGCTAAGTTCAGGACTCAGTGTTGTAGATTTACTGTGATAAATAAGAGGAGATCCATCCATCAATATGAAAGAAGGCAAATTTAAAAAAAAAATGCAAATTCTGTCCAGAGAAGTGGAAATAAAGCCTACTGGAGTTAGAGAAAGCAGGCCCAGTCCTGTGCTGGGAGATCTCAGGCAGCAGAGGGCCATTTCCGCAGAGGCAATTCAGCAGAGCTGCTTTACATATTTCAGCTTGAAGATCGCAGAGAAGAGACTGAGGAGGGCTGTGTGCTGTGGCCTGGACCTGCCCTTTCCTCATCATCCTGCCCCTCCTTCCCAGCAAGTGTTGAGACACTGAGGTTACAGCTGAGAACTCCAGAGGATCAGCCTGCCCCCCTGACGCCCTGTAATCCCCCTGACGCCCTGTAATTAACACGAGCCCTTTGCTACAGGGTTTGTGATGTGTTCGTAGTAGATGACATTGAGAACACCAAAAGGTGACACAAGTGTGTTCTTTCTGACAAATGCCATGATGCTGCTTGCTGCCAGGAACTCCTGGGATCCCCATCTTGGCTGGGAATGCCAGGCCCTCAGGCTCTTCCTGTGAGGCTCCTCTGGGTCACCTCCCAGAGAGGGCTGTTTTTCATTTCCAGGCAAGAAGTGCTGCAGTGATTGCAAATCTGCCACTTACCTTCTGTCACCATTCTGTCACTAGCTAGTGCAGGAATGATGAAGCCTCTTGTCCTGAAATGGATTTGGCTTCAAATGACTCCCCTACCCCTAAGGCCCCATAGGAGGCCCAGGGTGGAGGAATGAGGTGCCTGGTGAATCTGGGTTGTAGGTGTGGACCAAGGAGGCTTTGTTGCTCACAGATGCCTCCTCTTTGTCCTAGTGTCTGTGTGGAAGAGGTTGCTTTGCAGATGAAGGCCGCGGAGCTCTTTAGAAAGAAGATTTGATTCTGTGCTGAAAAATCTCTGCCCTATCCCCACTCCAGACCCTGTTTGTTTGGCAGAGAATTGATTTTTCTTCTTTAGTAAATGGCAAAAACTGCTATGAAGGTATCATATAAGCACAACATCAACAGAAGCAACCCTTATCTAACCAGCCGCCACCAGCCATTTTATTTTTTATCCCACTCTCTTGGTTGGTGCTCACTGTTTTATTCTTATGTATATACTGACTTGCCTTTTCCTTTCTTTTTACCTAAATTTACTCCATGAGTGGTTTTCATGTTGTGTGATGTCTTCTATTTTTCAGTGACCACTTGAATGTCCATTGGGCTGACACATGATGCTTGGCTGACTCATCTCCCTGTTGTTGGTTGAACGTTTGTATCTCCAGCTTTGCCTCACTCTTATGGTGTATATTATCCTATTGTTGGTCCTATAACTTCCAGGCCCCTATAAGTGACCATTTAGCAGTGAATCCATTTTTGAAATAAAGTAGATGAATCATTTGAAAAGGTGACTTGTAGATCAGGGATCTGGAATTTAGAAACAGTGGGGATTTTTTTTTTCTTGGCTTTTCCTCTAATTTTTATGAATTTTAAATGAATGATATAACTAGTTAGTAAACTGGCTTAATTTGAAACAATACTGTTAATGGACACTGCTAAGGTCAGGTTAATCTTGAGAAGTCTCAACTGCATGGAGAAAGGAAGGTCTTGGATCCTTCCTGTTCCCATGCATAACATTCTTCGACTGGCCAGTCTTCGACTTCGCCACCACTGGAGGTGGTGATTTACACTTGAGACTAATTCAGGGCTCTTAACACATGATTCTCAGATATAATTAGCTCTGCTGTTGCATTGGATGAGCTTTATTAGAGCTGTAGCCTGACAGCAGTGCCCCAGGAATACATTTTGCTAGATGACCTGGGGCTGTGCTGGACTGTTCCTTCATTTTGGAGGGATGGCAGCTCCACACAAAAGGCATTGCTTCATGCCATGTTGGTTATGTGTACTCCAGAGCCCAGTCCTCTTTGGTTCTGGAAGAATCCATCTGTGGTGTAACAGCCTGTGTGTGTGATGAATATTTGCTTTCAAAATTTTCTCACTAGTAATACACTACAAATGTTTGGTTGTCATCTGTCTTAATAGTTTTTGGCTCCTGACTTAGCATTCAGAGGATCAATAGATCTCATTTAATCACTGTTTTGGGGGGGATGAAGTTGTTTTTGCTACTGGTTAACACACGTGTAGATCAGTTTTCAAATAATTGACACAAAGCCAAGAATGCATAACATAAACCATGTTTAATATAATTTTTTTGATGATATAGGTATCCTTAGGAGGATTTTATATTATAGTTAAGAACTGCATAATTCAGAATATTGCATATATCACAGGCCCCTCTGTGTGCAACAGTAGCTTCATGCTTGTTGGTCCCTTCTCTCATCTTGAGGGAAGAGGTAGTAGAACGAAGTGCTCAAAATGGCTTATTACTGGCAAAATGTCTTTAGTGCTAAATTTCTCTCTGAAAGACATGATTTAATCTGCAAAGTGAATGTGGGAGGTTAGAATGAAAGTAGTTTTCAGCCTGGATACTTAGGAACACTATTCAGAGAAAATTCTCTACAACCTTTTTAAGGTTAAGGCTTGACTTTTCTTTCAGTCCTCCCCTACCTGTCCCCAAAGCAATTTTAGGCATCGATGGTACGATATAAACCCTGGTGAGTAGAGTATCTCCACTAGAAGAACTGCGGACAGTTTATACGTTATTGCTCTTCTCACAGACATTTCTGTATTATTTAATAAAGAGCAGTTTTCTTCTTAATTCCATGAAGTTATGTTCTTTTCTGCTTGCTTGAAAAATATTTTAATCCTAACAAAGTAGTGACAAGACTTATGCAACTACACATATTTCTCCATTATCATAATCTTCAATATAATGCTATGAGCTAGGTGCTGTTGTTATACCCTTCTTCCCAATCTCCAGATGAGGAAACCAGAGTGCAGAGAGGTTCAGTGACTTGTCCAAGAACACACAAGCATATGTTGTGAGTCTGGGATTCATAACTAGGCAATACAATTCCAGTATCCTTGCTTGTAACCATTTGCTATGGTGCACCTGAATTTTGGTTCATATTAAGAGGTGAGAGTGTTCAGGTGCACAGCAGTTTGTGGAAACTTGAAGAGGTGGAACTTGGTTGAGCGTGGTAGACATGCCTATTATCCGAGCATGGGAGGCACAGCCTGAACTCAGAAAGACAAAACCAAACAAATAAATAAAATGGTGGAGCTTAATGGGAGGTTTGAAGTCGTTGAGGGCTCACACAAAGGGAATTTGTGGCATCCTTGCCTTTTCCTTTCTTTTGTGCTTCCCTGCTGCCCATGAGGTAAGCAGTTTTAACATATGCTGCCTTGCTACCATGGTCTAAACACAGTGGAGCCAAGTGATCATGGTCTAAAACTCCAAAACTGCAAATCAAAATAGATCTCTTCTCTTTGTAAAGTGACTATGTCAGGCATTTGTTACAGTAACAGAAAGCTGACTAATATACTACTATCTTATAACCTTGGCTAGTAGGACAGATGGACAAACTGATACAGACACATGCTCAGTACCCCTACACAGGGGCAGTACCATTGACAAGTGACTGAATATGAGCAGTACTCAAAATTTATCTAGTATGAAACACTTTTAAGGTAAGAGCAGATTTTGGGAAGTGGTTTCACTTTTCAAAGAATAAAAATTGTGTTGCATTGAATATCCAAAGTCTGTTACTTTCTATTTTAGTTATTCAGTTAGCAGAACCAAAGGAAAAAATTTACAGATTCATTAATTACAGAAAATGATTGCTTTGAAGTAATTTCCCTTTCTACCAAAATGTAGAACCTACACACAAAATACCCTTTTGATTTTTCACATGCTTGTGTTATAAAATTATTTTAATTTGAGCTGAAATTCAGCATCATAGAGGAAGAAATATCTTAAGAAGCTCTGAACTGAAGACATTAATATACATGAACTACACTTAAAATTCTGTCTATTGTCCTCAGCTCTGAAGGGGAAATGTCTGTAATATACCTAAATTGCCTTGAAAAGAAAAGATATAAGGGACTTCCTTCCTTCCTTGGGTATCCATTCCCTGGTCTTTTTCTAATAATCAGGCTATAGAATGATTGAATTATTACTGTAACCCTATGGCTATTATTTTCATTTCAAAAAAACATGGGCTTATTTTAGCCAAAGCTTACATTTCAAACAAATTTTTGTGTAATACATGTAATGAATTAATATTGAGCCATAGGGTATGAACCTCAAAATTATTTTAGAAGACCAGTGCATTTCTCTTAAGAATGGTCAGAGTTCGTCCTAGCTAATTATTCAGTATAATGGAAACAGGTGAGGAGGAGAGGAAGATTAAAGAAAGTATCAGAGTAATCACAAGTATTCAGAACCTTTTTAAAAATTTCCTTTCTTTAAATGTCTTCACTTTTTATTTCTAATATAAATATTATACATACATTTTATGGTGATTTAAAAATATTCAGGAAGATAAAATTTATAAAATAGAAATGTCTCATATTCTCTACTCCTGAATAACTACTGTTAAGTGATTTATCTTTTATAAATTCAGTTCTAAAACATAATATATATAATGTATGTATAACAAAAATAAGTTTGGAGATATTCCAGAGGAATGAGAGTCTACCACTCACTTCATACTTCACCATTATTTGACTTACGCTTGGTCCTTGCTGTTATCCCTTTATGTCAGAAGCAGCCATTCTCCAGATTTGCTTTTTCATTTTGGTGATGTTCTCCATGGTTTTATTGCAAGCATACTTTTAGGACTAAATAATATAGTGTTTTATTTTATTTTGTCTTGAATCTAAAATTTTTACAAAAATACTGTCTATATTCTTTAACATTTTATCTTTCAAAATAGCCATGTCAATCAGGCATGGTGGCAGTTACCTACAATCCCAGCTCCTGGGGAGATGAGGCAGGAGTATGGCAAGTTTGAGGCCAACCTGGGTAACTTAGCAAGACTTGTCTCCAAAAAGAGGGGGCTGAGAGTTCAGCGTGGGGTATGCCACTTGCCGTGGATGCACAAGGCCCTCCCTGGGTTTAATCCTAGCACTGATTAAAAAGATTTTTTTTTCTTTAAGTTGCTGTGAATTCTGATGATTTGAAAACAGCCAAATCCAATGCAGTTTGGGTAGTGTATTAGTTTACTTGGGCTGCCAAAACAGGATACCATAAACTGGTGTCTTATAACAGAAATTAATTTTCTCACAGTTCTAGAAGTGATAAGTACAAGATGAAGGTGCCAGATGATTTCTGGTGAAGGCCCCTTCCTCATTTATAGAGCTTCTCATGATGTCTCAACATGGTCTCTTCCCTGTGAATGGGGTAGGGGTAACGCCCATGTGTCTTCCTTTTCTTATAGGATGCATAAATCCTATTGGATTAGGCCCTACCCTTACGGCCTAATTTAGCTTTAACTACTACTCTGAAGGTCTGTCTGTAAATAGTGTCATACCAGGGCTTAGAACTTCACTGTATGAATTCAGGACAGACACAATTCAGTCTACAACAGATTGCATGTACTCAGACTATAATATGCTGCAGGGGTCTCAGAGATGACAAAACTCAGACATGTTCTCTGGAGATGGATGATAGCCCAGGATGTGATCTTCTGGCATTTTCCTCATAGCAGGGCCAAGATTCCCTTCCCAGAGTGGCTTGTGGGAGGAATGAAAACCATACCTGACCAAACCTGCCAACAAGGAAGTAATGGGGCCTTGTGAGAGTCAGGCCCGCTTGCCCCTGACAGGGTGGCCTTTGAATCCTGAGTATGTTGGGCTATGTCATGAAGTCCACATGCTTCTATCACACTGGTGTAGTTAGCTGCATAAAAATAATTGTGCAACCGTCGAGGCCAATTTTATGGACTTACTCATTTTGAGAGCATCATGACACCGATGTCCTGTCTGTTTTACTCAACGAGAAAAGAGGATTCTAGACAGATGTTTGGTAAGAGAACTGAGAATGCCTTGGAAAAGAATAAAATAGGGAGGTAATTCTCTTCGCATCATTTGTTATCTTGCCTTGTTGGGAACTGTGTGGGACAAAAGATAATAGAAACTGAAGCAGCCCAACTTTAACAGCCACTGGGACTGAGTTACTGTTAGCCATCTCTCTGTTAATAAAGGTTAGGGTTGCAGAATTCTGTTGGGAACAGCTTTCCTACAGCAGCAGCTGTCTTTTTTTTTTTAAACCATGAAACAATGATTCATTTTACCAAGAAATCCATTTTACATCACAGCTTTCCACACAGAAGCACAGACACACATGCGAAATAAATTTTATGAAACAGTACTTACTATTAATATGTGCGATATACTCTGATATTTTCTACTGTATCTCATTTAATTTCTTAAAAAGTGTTGGTTATGATCTAATAAATTTGTGAATCAGCACCTGGCAGACATAGTGTTTCTTGGACTTTTGGGAAGTTTAAATATATAGCTGCCTTTCAAAAAGTGGATTTCCTAAGGTATATTTGAAGGGCTAAAAGATATCAAAATCTTAGTCCTCACTATTTTGTCCTCCCGTTCAGTGCTATAGACCGCTTGACAGATATTATAAAATATGTGACATTTACCCATGCAGCAAGGTTTTTTTTTTTTGAACCTTAGCTCTGGGGGGAGACACTGTGTTGTGCATTAGCAAGTAAGTTTTCCAGAGTGGTGATGTGTTTGTTAAGAGCATACAGACTGCAGTTTAAAACTGACATTTTCAAATCGATCTCTTTTGTCCAAAAGTTTTTGCATCCCCCTCCCCCCCAGGATGGTGGTGAAACGAACATCTAATCTTGGTGCTGCATAAGTCGTCGACCCTCTGTCCTGTGTGCTGCATGTATTTGGGGTGAAAGCCAGTGGGCAAAGCCTGGGATTTGAGTCTGTAAAGATGAATGAGACCTTGTTTTGCACAGTGTGGCCACCATCAAAATACTGGCTCTGGGCACCTTCTGCATGCAGATGCTGTGTGAAGTGCAGCCTCTCTCCTTGCTGTCCCTTACCTCCAGGTGTCCACTCCAGGCCTTGTAGGCATGCAGGCCTTCAGACATCCAGGGAGTGGAAAATCCTAGATGGAGCAGTTTACTCCAGTCTGAAAAGGCTAAAGTTTGTCAACTCCTCTGTAGTTGAATGGGCAGGCTCACTTGAAATGTTGTCACCAAACCGTTTATTAGATGTGTGAAGTTATAGGGCTTTGAACTGAGTATTCTATGAGACACAATTTCCAGGTCTTCTCTGTGGCAGGCAGAATAGTGGTCTTCCCATATACCCACTTCCTAGCCCCAGAATCAGAATATGTTGTTAGTTACCAGTGAGGACTAAGACTGCAGAGAAAATTAAGATTGTTAAACAGTTGACCTTGAGATAAAGAGATGGTCCTGAATCATCTTGGTGTGCTCAGTGCAATACAGGAATCCTCAAATGGAGAAGAGGGAGGCAGAAGAAAAGTTAGAGACAGATGGCATTATGAGAAAAACTTGACTACACTGTTATTCGTGCTTTGGAGATGGAAGGGGTGGTGTGTGCTAAGGATGCAGGTGGCTCTTTGAGGTATTAGGGTAGTTCTGCCCACACCTTAATATTAGCCAGTGAGAGTCAGGTCAGGATTTGGACCTCCGGAACTGTGAGATGATAAATGTGTTGTTTTAAGACACTAGGTTTATAATTTGTTGTAGCAGCAGTAAGAAATGAGTATTTCCTATATTGCACTTCTTTGTATTATGTATATTTTTACAGAGCAAGCACACATGTATTTACCAGAAATGAATATAAGACCAGAAAAGCAGTAATATTTTGAAGAGTCTAATAACCAAGTAGCTAATGTTTGTAAAGAAATTTTATATGGAATGGAAATGTGATACACAATTTCTGTTTATAAAACACAAAAATTGTACTAGTTTTGCTATATAAAATATTAGTTAAATAGTATTTTTTCCAGAATTCAGAACTACTATCTCGTATAAATTCTTCTGGTGGTGAAACCTTTTAATTTTTTTAAAAAGCTTTAGTAACAAAGCATATAAAGCTGTATCTTACTGTTTCTTTAAATTTTCTTCATAATTCAGAACTATTTGGTGCCTTATTGTTAAATAAACTAGGCAGTTTCAGTTTTTGCATAAACAAAAGTGGAAACCAGGTGGGATAAAGCAAATTAAAGGAAATTATTTTGTTTTCTTGAATGAGAATAGTCTAGATGTGCCTGTGCTAGCATAAGAAAAAAACCCGAGTAATTGATAGACTTCTTAAACACTAATCTAACAGAGTTCCTCACCCAAGTAGTGAGAATTTCTTGCTCTGGAATTCCATGAGGTTGGATCCGGTACTCTCTCATGGCCTTGTGTTCAGCACCCGCTTGCTTGGCTGCACGTAGGAAGTCCCCAGATCATCGAGGCAGCAGGATGATGTCACATCCCACAGAGAAGATACAGGATAATAATTTTTTCTCCTTGCACTTTTTCAAGCTCAGCTCAAAGATGAGATAATTTAGGGTTGTATCTGCTCCAAAATCAGGCTGCTTGGTCAGCTGTATTGAACAATTTTTCTACTTTTCAGGTACCTTGTTTGTTCCTTAGAAAGCTATTTTGCTGATGGCGTGATTATTTTTTTCTCCTCCATTTGCCTTCTGTGCAGCTCATTTTTAGTGTTCCCCAAAATGTCTCTATTTTGCCTTCTGCTTTTCAGACCTTGAATCAGATGGTTTTCCCGATAATTTATCTCTTGTCACTCATACACCCAAACCACTATGGATACTCTTTGTTCGATAACCTGCTTCACCTCACCATTTTGTATTTAAAGCTTACAGTCTTGTGATCTGGTCATGTAGGAAATGCCTTATCTGTGACAGTTTCATGCTAAGCCCAAGAAAGGCCTCTGATTTTTTTCCCCAGAAGCTCGGAAATGAACTATTAAAGGGTTTGTCACCTTTTCCTGTCATTAGACAGCTGACACAAGACCCTGTGGTCTGCCAGCAGACCCCAGTGAGTGGCTCCCACCTCAGAAGCACCTGTTTGTCTTGCCTCTTCTCTGACAGTTGCTGTCATTGTGAAGTAAAGTTTACATTTTCTCACTTCCACAGCAACTGGGGATCAGGGACTCACATTTTTACTTTCTAATTACAAACTGCCTTTGGGAAAAACTTTAACAAATATTTAATTGGTGCTTTCTCAGTAGATACTAGCAATGTGTTGGTGACAAAGAAATGAAGCCTGAGGGTATGGTTTGGGATGTGAAAGAAATTCCTGCAGAGGCTGTCATGGTTGAGCTGAAGAGGAAGAACAGGTGTGGGACCACACAGAGGATGCTTGGTCTGGGTGGGGCAGATGGGGTGGGGTGAGAACCCCATGGACGGTTTTTCATACAGGCCTGAAATAGCTCTTGGACAGCTATTGCTGGTCTCTACAAGGACCTGGCTGTCTTTAGGTCATTATAAAATGCAAAAATCTCAGGTTAACTTTGGTGAAAGAAATCAAAAGTGGCGGTTGCCAATATGGAATTGACTGAAAGGGACACAATAAAAAAGTATCATTTTGTTACATGAAGGTAAATGACAGAACCATTTGAACTACTGTGGATCTAGCACTTGCTATATGCCAATTAAAAATAAAAAATAAAACGATATGTGAGAACCTTCCAGTTGCTGTTCAGTAATATGCAGGTTTGACTCTGGGATGCTCTGGCCCCCCTGCAGATACCAAAATCTGCAGATGGTCAAGTACTTTATAGAAAATGAAGTACTTGCATATAATCTACACATATTCTTCATACATTTTGTGTATACACAAAGAACTCTGGCAAGGTAAGTGCGGAATCATCAGTAGCAGTGGTTAGCTGGCAGGTGGCGAGTGGCTGGCAGCCGTGGGAATAGAGGGCAGGGATACAGAGAAAATTCTCACATTATCCTTTGTACCTTTTTCAAGATGCCTTTTATACTTTTGAGTAAAAAATTAAATAAAAAGACAAAACACTGAAACAGAGCAACGGAGGTTTTAAACTAAGATAAAAAGTGGTTTCGGTTATTCTTCCTGAGAAGCATTTACCAGTTAAATGTTTTAAAGTAACTTCATCTCCACAGTGCTCTGGCAGCTAACTGGGTGGGCAGAGATGTTGCTTGTGTGCCAGCTGCCCCTCCGCAGTCTCCTGTGGCCACAGTGCTGTGTTCCTTCCTACCTCCTTGCTCCTGGAAAAGCCCCGGTCAACCTTGGACATTTTGGAGGAAACATCTTTTGCCATTCCTTAAGGAATCTGGATGTTATGAGACATGTTTGTGGTTCCCCCCCCGTTTCTCCTGTAGAGGCCAAGAACCCTGGGGACAAATGCAAGAAATATGCTTTTTCAAATACCATTTTGATTTGTCTGTCCCGGGGATTGGTGGTACATGGGGAGCTCTCCATGAGTCCAGGGCTTTCTCAGGTTGGGAATTGTAATCTAACAGTCAGGATGGGATCCAAGATGGAACAGGAATCCTTTCTTTCCCCTCACTTTGTCCCTTTTTTTTTTTTTGGTACCGGGAATCGAACTCACAATCTTGTGCTTGCCAGGCAGACCCTTATGCCACTGAGCTAAACTCCTGGCTCCTTTCCCCTCATTTTAAAATCTGCTTTCTAAATAGTGTCTGGGTAGTACCCTTTACAGTCGCATGCCGCAGGGAATGTGCCTCTCATGTCCCTGGATTCTCTTTATTCTGGGGTGGTCATTTCTTTGAGTTCTGTGCTGGGAACATCTTAATCAGCACCTGGAAATGTAGTCTCTGTTCCTTCACATTTTTCCTTTCAAATGACGATGCTGCCTGTTTTCTTAGGAGAACCTGGGGAGAACGAGAATGTTTGGTCATGCATGTACATTCTGGAGAAGAGCATCTCATATTGCTTCTGTGACTTTTAAGTGGTTCTCTTTGAAACTTTCCCTTCAAAACACACACACACACACACGCGCACACACACACACACACACACACGCGCGTGCGCGCGTGCACGCCCACTATGCATTATGTATTATATTCTTAACTGTTTTAAATTCAATTGTTTTATCATTTTACTTACGTAAAGTAACTCTTGGCTACTGCTCAGTCTTTTTTTTTCTTTTTTGATTTTTGAGACAGGGTCTCACTGTCTAGTTCAGGTGGTCTTGATCTCACTATATAACCCAGGCTGTCAGAGAACTTGAAGTGATCCTTTTGCCTCAGCTCCTGAGTGCTGGGATTGTAGGTGTGCACCATGGTGCCTGGCTTTGCTGCTCAATCTTAGCACTGTGCCTCATTCTCTGGTTGCCTGCTTAGACCTTGAGTCCACTGTGGACTGCTGGTGCCCTGCTTCATGGGGTGCCAGGTAAAGCAGAATTGTAAGGCTGTGCTGGAGCTAGGCTTGAGGTCTGGGCAACTGTGCAGTAGTATTAATAGCTAAGTGTAATGATTAGATGCAGAGTGCCCAGGTACTGTCCAGGTGTTTTACATGCATTAACATATTCAGTCTTTACAAAACACTATGAGATAGTTACTTTTATTATCATTTTGACTTGCACTCAGAGAGGCTAGGTAACTTGCCTGTTGTCACAGGGTTTCAGCATGATTTCAGCTTCGGTCTGAGCTTGTCTAATCCTTGTGATGCCTGGAGCATTTGATTAGAAAAGCATTTATGTTCTTGGTGTATTTTTTTCTCCATTTGTAAAATGAAGAGTTGGCCAGGGTGGCTTAGATTCCTCCAAGATCTATCTTACTTAAGTCTAAGTTACATATTGAAGATATCCTTAAATCTGACTAATAACATATGCATTTGCTGGAGGTATACATAGACTGAATGGAAGACTTCATCCTTCTAACCATATACCAGAATTATAGCTTATCAAGAGCAAAAGACTTATTTTCCTAAACAATTAGAGGACACCAGTAATTATGTTTAATTACATATTGAATGTTTTTCCTGTTGTGTCAACCCATTGTCTTAATGCACTTAAGAGCAGCAGGTTATTATTTTGAGGTTTGTGAGGTTTAAAATTGCTTTGTATCTCAGTGTTGGGGAGATAGAAGAGTTAAGGGCATGGGCTGTGGCTGTGGATTCAGACTAACTTGATGCAAAGCCTCAATCTGTCACTTACAAGAAACTCTTGGCAGGCTCTTTATCTTCTCTCTTTCCCCATGCTGGGGAAAATAAAGGCAGCAGTCTTTCAGGAGGGGATTGAGAAGACTGACAAGCATATATGTGGATGGCTGGTGCACTTCTTGGACATAACCCTTTCTGATGCTGGCTATCATTTTATTTTATTGTTATTTGCGGATGTGTCTGCTTTGTTGCACAGGCTGATCTTGGACTCCTGAGCTAAATTGATCCTTCTGCTCAGCCTCCCAGGTGGTGGGAAGACAGGGCATGCCATTGTACCTTGTTTTATTACTTTTGATGAGATGATGATGGCAGCCTCTGGATACAACCCAGGTTCTAGCCCAAGAGCTAAGGCCTCATATGGTGTAGACCTGAGGTCTAGCTTGGGTGGATCATTGCTATTCTGCACTAGTTCTGATATTTAGGATGTCCCATCTTCTATTTTGTTTCAATTTAATCTCAATTTAATCTCATTTTTTTGTGGAATGGAACTAAGAAATATGGTCTATCACTGAAGAGGTTACAGTCATTTAGACTCCCGAAGGAGCTGTGGGTGAATGGGCACAGTAAAACAGGAAAAATCATCCTGGCTGCTTATCATTCTAGGCGGGATACAAACATGGCCTTAGATAGCACTGAGTCACATGGTGACTTATTTCCCTTTCTCTTCTAGTCTCACTGATTCTGTCAAAGAGAGTTTGTCATGAGTCTTTAGCCTCTAATTCTTTGGAATTTTCCTCTAAACAAAAGGAGAGAATAGGTGTTGGCTTGCAGTCCTTAGCAGACAGTGGCATTTAGCTAGAACTTATTAATTTTTTTTGTTTTCATTGTATCTATTTTTATTGCCTTCCATTTATAGCATGCAGCTAATTTTATTTGGAATAGAAACATCTCATTGAAGCCAGGTGTGGTGTACAGCCCTAAAGTCTTAGTTATTCTATATGCTCAGTTACTCAGGAGACTGAGCCAGGAAGATCACAAGTTCCAGGGCAGCCTGTCTCCAGATGAAATAAAAAGGCCTGAGGATATAGCTCAGCACTCCCTGGATCTAATCCCCAGTGCTTCTAACCCAAAACCAAAATCCAAACTTTCATTGAAAATATATTTAAGGAAAAATGAATGGACTTAAAGAAAAACATTCAAGATAGGACAGATTGCATGTGGCTATGGCAAAAGCTTTGATGGGAAAAATTGGTTTAGAGAATAAATAGGGGTAAACACCTAACTCCAGGGAAGGCCAGTATTTAAAAAGAAGAGAAATTAAAGAAGTTGGGGAACTCATAATCTAAGGGAAATGTGGGGAGTGACACACACACTTCCAAGAGCATTTAAAAAAGGAAGACTGGAGAGGCAGCCAGAGTGGGCTTTGCTGATGGTATTGCCCAGGACCTTTGCTATCACTGGCTTAGCAGAAAGCTGTGCATAGTAAGGGATGAGTTAGAAGAAGGGTGCAACAAGTGTGTTCTCTTTTTTGCCAAGGGGCTTGGTGTGTGAAGATAGCTGAGTGAGGTGAAATAAAAACAGGGCAAATCTCGTGGAAGCCCCAGAAGAAGGAGGCCCTTGTCACTGATAGGCAGGCTTAGTCACTTTCTGGACATCCATAACTTGAAGGAGGAGGGGCATGTTTTGGCTCACACTTTCAGTGTGTGGTTGGTCTTCAGTGTCTGGTTGGCTTTCATTCTCTGGTGGGCTGGCTCAAAGGCAGAAATGGCACGGAGAAAGGGCTGGGCAGAGTGCAGCTGCTCCCATCGTGGCAGCCAGGAGGCAGAGAGAGAAGGTTGTAGCTGGGAGGAAGATACAGCTTCCAGGTCACACCTCAGTGACTGGCGTCTCATGCCTCTTCCAAACAGGCTCACCTCCCAACAGCACATCTAGCTGTGGATTCATGAATGGATTAATCCACTGATGAGCTTAGTGCCCCGTGATCCAATCGCCTTCCAAAAGCCCCACCTCTGAACACACGAGGCCTTTGGGGGAAACTCTAGATCTAAAACATAACATAGGCATTATGGGAGAAAGAGCTTAGTGCCCAGGACCCCTTATTGCTAAAAAACCTAGGACAATGAAGGTAGTAGCTACTTTTCAGATCATTTGGGGGCTTAGTCCCCATCTTTGGCCCTCTGCTACTGTCTTGTGAGCCTTCTTTAATTAAGGAGGTCCTGTGGGGAGAGGATGTCCTGTAACAGTGACTGATCCACTGTCTGTGTCACCTTCAGCTCGATCACAGAGATTACCTTCTCCTCAAGGATGTCAGGGACAGCCTACTATTGCTTCGCTGAAAGCATCATCTCTGTCGCCAAGACCATGGGTTCAGACACAGGGCCATATGGCATCTAGGTATAGGACGATGGCAGCAAGAGGTCCAGTTCACTGCCTGAGCAGCCCCAAGCTTTGCCATTAGCCTAGGAGGCTGATTGATATCTCTTCTTATTAGCTTGTTGTACCCATGTGCTTCTGGTAGCTTCTTCCTCAGTAAGCTGGATAATGGAACATGTGAGAGAAGAGTTTAGAACAAAGCTAATCTAGGGAGAAAAGGAAAGTTACTTTCTGTATGGCTGCAAGCCTGGTGCTTCCTGACCTCAGTCCCAGGTCTGTGGGCCTCAGGAGAAGGGCGGAGGGCAGGGGTCCACTGATGTGGAGCCCCTTTCTGTGGCGAAGTGGCCCCAAAGGAGGGAGGTGGGAAGTGAGGAGAACAGCACTGTGCACTCCCATCCTCCTGCCTTGCTCTGTGGCTCCAGGGCTGCTGTTCAAGTGATTCTTAACCCAGAACCTGTGTCCACCCCTGTCCTGCAGCAGGCTGTCTCAGGCAAGGACCTCTGCCATCACTTGGTTCATCTGCAGAGTGCTTAGTCTCCATGCTGGGGTTCCCTATTTGTGTTTTGGCCCTTCTTATCTCAAGTCTTTCCAGCTTACTCAGTTGCTTTTGTCACCATTGATATTAACAGCTTCAGCTAGTCTGGCTTTTCTTTTATTTCAGCCTTGCCCACAGTCATAGGCATAGAATTGATCTGGAATTGGCACCCTGGTGTTACCAGGCAGCTCAGGTGATTGATTGCTCCTAGAAGGATTTGTGCATTTTCCTAAGAAGGGCATTTGCATAAGTTAGATAAGATGTCCTGGCCTCTTCCTTGGGGTGGGGGTGGGGATAATATGTAAGTACTCTCAGAAAAGAAAATAAACAGGAGAAAGACTGGAGGGTGGAAAGAAAGAGTAGTGATGTGTAGAGGAAGCATTTGTGGATCTGCAAACAATTTCAGACACCAGTACTCCTCCAAGTCCATCATGACCAGATGTTATTTTTTTTTTAAATCTCTGTCTTCTCCTGTTAAGTGGAGGATGAAGGCCTTTTCTTCAGGGTAGATGGAGAACAGCCATCTCAACTTAATTTAAAAATATCCTGAATATGCTTTAATTAATCGCCCTGTAAGACTCCTCTCATTCGGATGAAATAAACCTACAACAATCAACGCTGTTTCTATTTCCCACCTTTTAGTTATCTTCAGGGCCTGACCTGGCCATAACAGAATAGAGAGGGGCTTAAGAAGATGGGCTCTTATAGCATCCCACACTTGGACTCCTATTCACCCTGAACTTTAGTTTTTCCAGTTGTAAAATAGGTACCCCAATACTGCCTAGTCCATGTGGTTGTCTGTAGGTATAATGAGATAATTTCCACAGCATAGCCATCTAGTGAGGCACTGATTAGCATGCTCACATTGAGCGCTTGCTTAAAATAGAAAAGAGTTACTTGGCGTGAGACTTTGTATTTTTTTAAACTGACACTTTTTATTAGATAGTACTCTTACAGAAAAATAAGATGGGATGCACTTGTGAAATTATCTACATAATGAGGCCAATGTGGCACCAAAGCAGTGAAGTCCCTGAAAATACCAGCCAAATTTTCGTCTGAGAATTTGCAGCACTTTAGAGTACAGGCGAGAGAAAAGTTCTGCCTTTCCAGCTCGTTAGACCTGGATCCTAGGTGTTCAGAGACCGTGTCTTTCTCAGTATGTCCTTTTCACGTGGAGTCTAGTAGATATCCCGACACAGAGCGCATTATTAATAACTATGTGTTAAGTGAGCAAAAAGTATTTCTACCCAGAACTTTATGAAAATAGTGGGAGACTGGTTTCAGGGATGAGTGTGATCAGCTGCTGACCACTCTAGCTGCCGTGCGGCTCACTCTCCTCACAGGGAAGTGTTCGGATTTTCTGTGTGGTCTTTGTAAGGCAGTGTGGGCATTAGCATCAGACAGACCTGGGCTCCACTGTGGATCTGACTAGCTGATTGACACTGGAGAATCAGTGAACTCTCCCTGTTCAATCAGTAGTGATTTCTCCCTGTCATATCAGTGGTAAGAGCACCAATTGCATGGAATTGTTGTGTGGATGAAAGGTGGCAATGTGAGATGCCCCTGGGGTCGCTTTCTGCCTGCTTTCTTTGCCATTTAGCTGGCTGCAGCACTGGCATGCATGAAGTTGGAGGTGAAGGAGGGGAGGCAACCTCTGAAGAGTGTCTTGAGAGTAAGGATGAAGAGCGATGAGCACTAGCACTGTGCCGTCTTTGGAGAGGGATACGTGACCTGTAGCTCAACATTTCTATTGCCACCCTGACTC
Organism: Hydrochoerus hydrochaeris; assembly: GCA_004027455.1. Lineage (NCBI taxonomy): Eukaryota > Metazoa > Chordata > Mammalia > Rodentia > Hydrochaeridae > Hydrochoerus > Hydrochoerus hydrochaeris. The sequence goes on along the minus strand of PVLA01006481.1, from coordinate 45,833 downwards.
CAAGTTGCTCTAGCTCTTTCTGGACTCCTGTGGTGGCTTCCTCATTGGTGTTACATTCATCTTAGTTTATAATCCCTTTCCAAACACTGAGTCTCCACAAAGCAGCCAAAGCCAAACCAGGTGAGGCCATTCCTTTGCTAACTGTGTGTTACATAGATGCTCACTACCAGGAGCAGCCTGTCTCCATCTCTCTTCCCCATCATCTTGTACCATTTGATCCATGCGCTGTCCAATTAGAATAGCCCCCTTTTCTGGCAGTCTAAGTGCTTCCCCAGGTTGAGGCTCTCTTCATTTTGGTTCCCTCTACTTGGGGCACTCTGCCCCCACTCTGTCTGTGGCTGGCACACCTCTAGGTCTTGGTCCCTATGTGAGGTCTGCCAGAGCAATCTCCCTGACTGGCCTGTCACAACCTGGCAGCAGTTATCTGTGTCTGTTTACCTGTCTCCTCCCATTCAGAACAAAAGGTCCTCAAAGACCAGGAAACCCCTTTGTCTCATCTCTGCTGTGCTTGCACTGGCTGGGGAAGAACCTGGCATGAAGATTCTTAGTCACTACTCTTTGAATAAGGTGGTGAGAAGAGAAGCTCTGCAACTGTATGACTGCAAAATTGGAGCAAGGAAAAAGATTTACTCGGAATTCCAGAAAAATCAGATGGTGGTGGGCTGATGTCTAGAAATGATCATCTTAACTTATTAGCATAGGTTTTACATTAAGCAAGGTGGAAGGAAACAAGACTTAGCTTATGATTGGAGAGGATTGATGACTGGAGACCCCTGGGTACCACTCCCAGGTCTGGCGCAGGACATTGTGAAATGTGGTGGTTGGTATGCACATTGTCACAGAGTGGTGATGCTCCTGTAAGTTGTGGAAATATCTATTTTTCCTTATCTTGTTACCATCTGTCCTGTTTCAGTCACTCCTCAGACACTGATCCAGGCTCAAGTCAAGAGTCAGTGGTTTTGACAAAAGTGGCCTTCGAATTTCTGAAGAACTGCCTAGGGAACAATTATCATCAGAATGCACACATCAGGGCTGTCATCCACAGCGAGACTAGTGGGAGACTAATAATTATTACTCAGCTGCACAACCTCCAGAACTAGTGATTTTTAAAAAGTAGAAGCAAGTGTAGCTACAGGGTTTCTTCAGGTTTTCTCTTGGTAACAAGATTTCAAAACCAACATGTGAAACAAATATACTATGGGTTGTGTGACCCTGTGCAAGGGAGGGACCTTTCTGAACCTGACCTTGTTGTCAATTGTTTCAGAGAATGACAATTACACTAAGAGCAGTTGTTAGAAATGTGTTATATCTCAGGTAAAACAATAGTCTGGTATGCGGCAGTCACTCAAATATATTAGCTCTCATTTACTCCAACCTCTAATCCTGGATCCCATTTTTTTTTCTTCTTCTCTATAACATGGTGCTTCCAGGGGACTGTGATGGAAAGTGCCATGGTGCTGCAGAGAAGGGATGCGGGCAATGAGCTATTTTTCTGCATAGATGCCATGGGACAGTGGCAAAAAGAGGACAAGGAGGAGGAGAAAGAAGACAAAGACACAAGGTCATTCTTCAACATGTAGCTGTCTCTCTATGTTCCAAGACACCCCACACACATCCAAATCCTCGGGTAATCAAGTCCCATATATAAAATGGTATAGAGTTTGCATTTAACCTACGCACACCTTCCTCTGTATTTTAAGTCATCTCTAGATTATTTATAATACCTAATTGTGATGCTGTATAAGTAGTTAAACAGCATTGTTTAGAGAATAAGGCCAAACATATCTTAAGTGTTCAATACTGAGTAAACTTCTTTTTTCAAGCGTTTTTGATCTGCAGTTGATTGAATCTAAGGATGGGAAACCTACAGGACATGATGTATGTTGTTTATGTAGTGGAGAATACCCAATAATGTGGGCATAGGGCTCAGAGTTGGAGATAATTTTGTGAGTCTTTTGCACATGCCTTATGACTGCACCTACTGGACTATTACAGTTCTTCCATGGGAGACAGGACAGAAGAGCAGGGTGTAAAAGAAAAGACACTGGTGACATTCTGACATTTGGAGTTGACAGGAAGGAGCACTACATAAAGGAAGAGAAGAAATAAAGACAGGAAAGAAGCTGAACTGGTATGGCAGAGATTCTACAGGTTGGCTGCGGTGCAGCTCTAAATGGTTTATAAAGTTGGAGTGTATTGTGAGCTCTCAGGAACTCAGGACTGAAGACTGGGAGGCTGTGCAGCCATTGAGAAAGGAACTAGATGAAGGCAAAGATTAAAGGGCAGAGTGTGATGTGCAGGAACGAGGAAGTAGAGGCTAGGAACCAGCCTTCCCGGTTGGTAGAGAAAGAGGGTGGAGCTGAGATAGTTGTTAGAAAGAGGACAGAGGAAAAACTTAATAGAAAAAGGAAACATAAGCACTTGTTATGTTGAAAGGAAGGTATTTATGCAGAGGGAGAAACTGGAAGGCAGTATGAGATGACAGTGGAACACAGGGCCGCCTTCTGTGAGAAGGTGCTTATGGGTGACCTTTAGTGCCTGAGTCTGTGTGTATGGAGCAGTGATGGACCAGACACTTGAGCAGAAGCTGCCTGGGATACCAGGCACAAACATGATCTGCTGGGGCATTCTAGCTGGTTGCGAAGGAGATGGCACTGTTTTTAGTACCTTCTCCCTCAATGCTCTGATTTCCCTACTTAGCTTAGGAACGTGCTTGCTGCCCTTCACTGCTCAGGAAGGAACAATTGATTTATCTCAGTTCTATGAATTAATGAGTCTGATAAGTTAATTGCTGCCTCTGGCAGAGACCTGGGTATTATTTTATTATTTTATTTTTGTGATACCTTTCTTTTGTTGTCTAGCCCATTAGTGGCTCAAGAGATGGAACGTCAAGTCAGGGAGGCAGGGGCAGGCAGGAAGAAGTGCTGGGATAGTTATTCTTCAAATCCCACGTGTGTGTGGGCTCTCAGCCTTTCTAGTACTATAAACTCTTCGAGAACTAGGGTATTCCAGTCACCAAGTAAAATTAAAAATCTTTTAAAAGGTACAAGGCTAATGTGTTAGTTACATTAAAATCACTTCTTTTAGACTTTCTAAATAGAATATTTTGGCTGAATTCAGTAATATCATACTTTAAAATTTGTATTTCTTTGTGTGTGTGTGTGTGCACCTAATTACTTCTCCTACTATAGAGGGAATTCACCATTGCCATTGTGATCAGGCAACCTGTCTTCTGAGGACCACATCTCACAGCCCTGAGATAAGTGGACTTTATGCACTCAAGTTGTCAAATACCTACTGAGAATTTACCTCCTGCAGCCCTCCCATTATGGTACTTAGGTGCTGTCATTGATTGGGAGTGGCTCCTTTGACACCATTTGTGGCATAGATAGCTGGCTGGAACTTCGTTACTACTGCTGGTTAGGGTTAGTGTAATCATTCCCTTTTGTAGGACATCTCCCCCGCCCCCACATATATGAGTTATCTGTAATAGGTAGAAGCAAACTATTATACTCTGGGTTATACTGTGTCACCTAAACATGACCTGTTGTGTTATTATAGCATCTTAGAGCCAGAAATGTTCCATGTTTCGTCTTCCAGAGAGGAAGAGGCCCAGAAAATACAGGCAAGTTGTTTAAGGTCACCAACTGGACCAAATGTGTGGAATTCTTAGAAAACCTATAGTAAAAGAGTAAATGTGTTCTTAGAAGAACAATTACAATATGCAGTATGGTGATACGCGCAGAAGGCTTGGCGGGGAACCAGAAATTCTGGATCTTGTCTCAGCTGAAATTAGTGCCTTCCCTGTTGCCTTGGAAGTCTTTCTGTACTCCTCAAAAGGAAAGCTAGTATTTTTATCCTGAAATTTTGAGAAACACATGGAAATTGAAGTATCATAGGGATCGGGAATATAGCTCAGTGAAATAAGTGCCTGCCTGACAAGTGCAAGGCCTTGGATTTAATTCCTGGTACAAAAAAAAAAAAAATCATAAAAGTAGAATTGCTGTCCAATATATGGAATGATTATAAATATGCAAGCTATTGTACTAGGGATTGAACTCATGATCTTGTGCTTGCCAGGCAGGCATTTGTGCCACTGAGCTAAATTCTTGGTCCTTTTTTTTTTAAAGACAGGGTCTTTCTATATAGTTGAGTCTGGCCTTGAACTTGCAGTGATTCTCCTGGCTCAGCATCCCAAGATCTGGGATTACAAGTGAACACCAACACACCTGGCCCTATAAACTGTTTCTGGAGCATGAAAAGATATTAGAATAATATTAATTCCACAGTAATTATTTGTAGAGTCTTTGTATGAACCATAGCTAAGCAGGTTAAGGTCTGGGAAAAAGCTCTTAAATTATATTTTTTCACTAAAGGAAAGAGAACTTCACATGTGTCACCATGTGTGAGCCTCAGCCTGACTGAGCTGAGAGTGGGTTGTTGAATGGGAACATAACCACATTACAGAGGGCTGCGTCAGGCGGCACCCTCCAGAAGGGGATTTGGCATTATCCTTGTTCTCTTGCATTTGGTAAAAGAAATTCTCCATTCTACCTTTAGTGAAATGGCTTTTTTTTCTCTCTCTCTTTTTTTTTGACCTTTTATATAGTGAGGGAGGCTTGATTTTTTTTTTTTCAGACTTGACCTGGTACCAAATCATCTGCTGAAATACTGTAGCAGCGATTTTTGTTCTTTACCTGAATACAGAGAACACAGAGCTCTGTGGCTTAAAGTTTACCATCTCTCAGGCTGTATACACTGAAGACAGAAGCCATTCTAATGAAGAGATCACAGAATCCCTGAGACAGACATATAAATTGTTTAAGGTCACAACATATGTGCAGGGCAAGGCCTAGAGAAGAACCGGTTGTCCTCTAACTTTTTCTACTATCCCTTGAAGTATGGCCATTTGGGACAGAGAACTGTTACAGGGGAAGAAATTGGGGGTGGGAAAGAAAGGAGTTCATTTTATTTTGATCTGAAGTGACAGTGACAATTACATGCAATTAAGAACCTTGCATTTGAAACACAAGTTCCGTTCCTCTCTAGTAGGCATGACAACCCTGTCTTCATACTGCTTGTTAGCTGGGTGATAATTCTGAATTTCTTCATTATCACTTGGGCCATTTGCTTTCCCAGTGGTTTTGCATAGCTGTCTGTGATCTTGACAGTACCTGCGTGTCAACACACACACTGGGAATTTCTACGGAAAGGACAGGATTATAGCCTGGTTTCTTGCAGGAAGAAGGCTTGTGAGATTCATTTTTGTGTGTTGTCTTTGTTCATTCTCCATCCGTGAAGTGCTTGGCATTGCCTTGGCAACTCCATTAGGAGCCAGTCACAGCTTTGTGAATGTCTGTTTCACTCCAGACTCTCCTGGGAACAGCCTTGGCTTTGGCCAGAACTGGCACCAGCTATCTTCCTTGGGGCATCAAGCCAATGTGGGGAGGGCAGGAGGATGCTGGGCTGGCTCTGGCTTAGCATTTGCATCCCCAGTCACAGCAGCATCCCTGTGTGGTGGGGCCAGGTGTTGGAGTGGAGATGACAGCATGTAGCTGGGTGGAGAAGTCAGTGTGGTTTTGGGTCTCCTTGAAAAGGGATCATGGTTACTGCTGGGTATGGATGTTTTGCCCTAAGATTGTTTGGAGAATGTGCAGGCCAGTTCCAGACAAATGAGACATAAGTGAAGAGTAAAGAGGGTTAAAAAAGCTGGACTCAGCGGGACACACCTGTTACCCTAGCTACTCTGGGAGGAGGATCCCTGATCAGAGAGGCAGGAGGGTCCCAACTCAGGGCTGTCTGGGCAACTTAAGTTAGACTCTGTCTTAGAGTAAAAGTTAGGGCTGGGGATGTAGCTCAGTGGTAGAGCCCTCCTTGTCCCAGTATACATGCAGTCTGGGTTCAGTCGCCAGTATATTAAAAAAAAAAGTAAAAGAAAAAAGAAAGAAAGAAAGAAAGAAAGAAAGAAAGAAAGAAAGAAAGAAAGAAAGAAAGAAAGAAAGAAAAGAGGTAAAAGGATGCAGAGAAACAAGGAAACTCCAGAATTATTAGAATATTAAAAGTAGGAGATGAGGATGGGCAGCACCTAGAAACATTGCTAGCATATAGGAGAGGCTCAGTTTGTATCTCCCACATTCTCATACAATCTGATGGTGCCCTGGTACCCAACCTCTAGCTTCCCTGTGCCCATCTATCAGTCATTAGTCATCATCATCCACAGTCAGGGATTGAGCACCTGCTCGTACCATTAGGGACAAAGCATTATGCTAGTCCAGGGCTGTTAGGAACTGGTAACGCAGTGCTCTTTTATGTAAATTGGAAGTGGATAGTCACCTGGAGAGATGGAGCCCCAAGGACAAACAGTTTAACAAGGGATTGGCACCCTTTTGTGTTAATTTAGGAAAAGGTCCAAAGGCTGTTGCTTATTTATTTATTTATTTATTTATGATTTTTATTTTGAGACAAGGTCTTGATATTGTTACTCAGGCTGGCTTTAGGCTTCTGGGTTCAGATATTCTTTCCATCCCATCTTCCCAAGTATAACTGGGACAACTGGGATGTGTCATTACACCCAGCTTGGCTTGTTGAATTTAACAAGAATTTTAATGTCCACTCCCTGCCTTGGCTGGGTATCACCCACAGTGAGACCTCATGTTTGACAGTGAATCCTTAAGATGTGTTAGGACCTACTGAACAAAAGGCCTTTAGGAAATAAAATGTCTAGTATTTTGCCTTACTGGGATTCCCTTAGAAGTAGACACTGAGACAAGGATCAAAGTGCAAGTAGCTTTGGAAAGTGATCACAAGAAGCACAGAATGAAGTGAGGCAGGGAAGCAAAGGAAACCTGGTGTGGCATTTTGGGAATTGCCACCATGGGCAGTGGGAGTTCTGGGGATCAGTTGGGAATGCATGTTTCAGTGTCACCCCCTCTACCACCACTGCTGGATAAGGGAGCAAAGGGACAGTGGTGTCTCTGTTGTCAAACTCACTCATTCCAAATTCATGTTCAAACACTGAGAACTTTGGAACTGAATGTATTTTTCCCATAAGAAATAGTGGAAAACCAAATAATTGGTTCTAAGGCCTCAACGTTACACTTTGTTCCAGGACTTTAACAAATTCATTTTTCCAGAACTTTAACAACTTTCATAATGATGTCTTTAACTCTATTTTAGTTCTCAGTTTTCCTCTTTGCTATCCTGCTGGTATTACTAACTTTCTTTGGAGCTCTGGTTACGAGATTTTACGCAAATAAAGTACAAAAAAAGCACAGTGACAAATATTTTAACACAGGAATGTGAACACTATGTTTTCTGGGTGAGAGCGGCACTTAGATGAAAGTGTCACCCTTTTGTGTCCACAGCCAGACACCATGTGTGACTCACTCATGGCCCATACAGATTTCAGGTCCACTTTCACTGAACAGATTATTTTTGAACTTTGCTGCTTGAGTAGTGTGGAAAGTTGGAGCCTGGAGTTGTTCCACAAGGGAGGTTTCACTGCATTGACTCTAACTCTTATCAGCCATTGTCTGAGAACCAGGGGGTGTGGGGTGTGGGGGAGTACAGGGGTTTGACCTAAGGCAGGTGACTGAAAGAGCTCCAGCAGCCAGCAGAGCTCCCAGGCAGAGATGCAGAAGCTGGCAGTGGAAAGCTGGACCAGCCTGCGAGGAAGGAGAGGAGGTGGGTCAGACCTCTGAGAGCACCAGTTTCAAGTTTTTGTTTGTTTTTTTTTGTACCAGGGATTGAATTCACAATCTCATGCTCATCATGCAGGAGTTTATACCGCTGAGCTAAATCCCCAGCCCCAGTTTCATGTTTTCAAGTTTGGAGTGTGTACTCTCTCTCTCTCTCTCTCTCTCTCTCTCTCTCTCTCTTTCTCCCTCTCTCATCTTTTTGAGACAAAGTTTTGCTATTCAGTTCAGGCTGGCCTTGGGCTCACTTTGTAGCCCAGGTTGGTCTCAAACTTGCAATGATTCTCCTGCCTCAGCCTCCTGAGTGCTGGGATTACAGGAGCGTGCCACCAGGCCCAGCTTTTTCTTGTTTCTGAAAGGCTCCAAAGCTCTACAAAGCTAGTAAATTTGCACATCACTGCACTAGACATAGTTCCTCATTTTTTCTGAATTGGCTTTGTATCTGAACATGGGACACTTATTTTGAAAGAATACGTACGATGGTCTTGAGTATCTTACATTTTGCTGGAATACTTGAAAGTTAAATGGCCCCTACAATCAGTAGAGCTTAGTTCAGGAGATGCAGACCTGGGCATTCGGAGGAGCCTGGGATGTGATTTGGTACTCAGGTGTTGTAAGAGTGACAGAATGCCAAGTTCTGAGCTGATATATGTTTACTTTTACTTTAAAGACAACAATTTTCAAAACAATATAATAGGAGAGTAGCAATGGTTAATCCACTGAGTATTGTTATCTTTAAATTAGTTACTCAGAGTAAAAATATAGGCATTTAATTGTCCAAACAATATTAGCACAAACCTTTCTTTGCAATGAACTAAGAGAAATTAGTAGTGTATCTTGCATACATATATATATATTTGCTTTTCTTTTCCTTCTTTTCTCCTTTCCCCCCTCCCAGTTTCTCTTTCCTTTTGAACAATTTCTTCCCATTTTACAATGTCTGTTGTACATTTGGATCTTTTTTACTCTTTCAGCTTCTCACATTATGGAGACAATATGATGTTTACACACTGTGTGTCTGGTTTATTTCACTTATGAATATGGTCTCAAATTGCATCCATTTACCTACAAAAGTCTTGGGTTTATCCTTATGACTGAGTAGTACTTCATAGTATAAAAATACCACAACTTTTTTGTCTATTCTTTTGTTGATGAGCATTTGGGTGATTTCTAAGATCTATATATTATAGATTGTGCTGTTATAAACATGGGTGCATATATATCACTGTTGAATGATGTTTTTAGTTCTTGGGAAGATACCCAGAAGGGGAATAGCTGGATCAAATGGAACGTCCAATCATAGTTTTTTGAAGAACTTCCACACTGATTTCCATAGTGGTTACACCAGTCTATACTCCCACCAACAGTTGAGAAGGGTTCCTTTTTCTGCACAGCCTCTGCAGCATTTATTATTAGTTTGATTTCTTAATAATAGCCATCCTTTCCAGGGTGAGATGGAATTTCAATGTGGTTTCAATTTGCATCTCTTGAATGACCAGTGATGTGGAACATTTTTTCATATATTTATTTGCTGTTTGAATTTCTTCATCTGAGAAGTATGTATTCTTCTCAGATACCCATTTTTGGATTGGGACTTTCAATTTGGGAGGCCTGATTTTTTTGAGTTCTTTATATGCTCTGAACTGGTATATTGTAAGTGATCCACTTTCTGTATCATTTCCTTTAAGGGACCTCTGGTCATGAAGATTGGTGTAGCACAAAGGCTTGATATAAGTTGGTCACCAATTCTGTTCCAGAATGGCACTGATCCCATTTTGCATATCTTTTAGAACACCAGGCACTACATGGATATCCCTGATTCTCACAGGAGTACTGAATTGTGGGTAGTGCTAGCTCCACTTTACAGATGAGGAAAATGGGCTCTGAGAATCGTTTTAGTCTCCACACGATGTTTCTCTTATTTGGGACCACTTTATGAATATCAAGATCACAGTACAATAAGCATATAGAGTATCTTTATATCCATAATGTATGTTGAAATAACTTTTATGATATGGTAAGTGTCAACTTATAAAACTTCTCAGATACAAGTCAGCACCACAATGAGATACCACTTCATGCCACCACTTGGGAAAAAAATTTGATAGTTCCTCAAAGGGTTGAATGTGGAGTTGGTGTATGATATAGTAATTCCATTCCTACATATAACCTAGGAGGAATGAAAATATATACGTTTGTATAAAAACTTGTATTTGTATGTTCATAGCAACATTCATAGTAGCCTCAAAGTAGAAACAACTTTAATGTCCCATCAGGTGATGAACAAACACACAATTTGATGCATAAATTCAATAGAATATTATTTATCACAAAGATGAAGTACTGAGACATGCTACTACATGGATGAATCTTGGAAACCTGCTAAAGAAAGCCAATTGTAAATCACAAAGGCCACACATGATGATTCCATTTATATGAAATGTCTGGAACAAGCCCATCTGTAAAGCCCGTCTATAAATTGTGACAGCTATTGGTTACAAGGCTTCTTTTTGGGGTGATGGAAGTGGCCTGTAATTCAAGGTTTTAGAACCTTGTGTCCATATTGCCAACCCCTGCTTCATACAGATTTCTTAAAGGGTAAATTATATGGTATGTCAATTATACTTCAATACCAACCTCTCCCAAAAACTTCTGGCAGAATATTTATGTTGATAAAAAATGAATATCAGTACTGACTCAAGGACTTCTGCTTTTTACTCAATATTTTGGAAACAATCTTTCAGGTTATTACAAAAGCCCTTCACAGTTGATGAATTTATCTTATTTAATTTCTTCTTGTGCAAACTAATATAATGCTTTACTGATGTCCTAATCTTAGACACCTTTGAAGTCAAAACAAATCCATACCACTTTTAGGAAGTAAGTACATCTGTGTTTTCTGTTTCAGATAAAAGGAAAGAGCTTTGGATTTTGAACACTTAGCTCCCAAACTGAAGCAGAGCTGTGACCCTGGCAGGTCTCTTACCCTATCCCGCTGTTCTGGAGAACATAATCAGGACTAATGCTTCCGGAAGGAAGATTTAAAGTCAATACAAGGGGAAAGCTTTCTGATTGTTATTTTCAGTCAAGTTGTGAGCAAGGTCACAACTGGTCCCTTCTCAGGGGTGGTAGAGGTGGGCATTGTGCATTGTGAGGAGCCTGAATGGCTGGCTGCATGTTCAACACTAAGAGGCTGGGACTTGGCTGGGACCCTACTTCTGCTGTACTACTTCAGCTCTCAGAGCTATGATTCTTTGTTCACTGGACTAATTGTGTATTTTTGAATAATTTAGAATTGGTGGGAAGTAAGCAGAAAGTTAAAAAGAGGGGGGACCAGAGGTTTGTGCTTATTGTGTCTTGGATGTTTGGAGAGACTAGGTGATTTAAAGTAGAACTTTGAGTGCTCTAAGTCAGAGCCTGGAGGCCTGGGTTCCAGGGGTATGTCTGCTACTCCCTCATTGGCTGCCAGTCATACCTTTTCCTCATTTCACTTTGTAAAATGTGATTATCATGTTGGATTGAAGGACTTTTTGGCTCTGAAAAATTATAGGACTTTTCTTAGTACCTCCAACTTTTTCCAGCAAGCCTTATGCCTGCCTTTACCTCTTTTATTCCTTGTATTGAAATGAATGTTGCCTCGTGTGTGTTATCAGTGCTGTCCTTTCCCATAGAGCTTAAGCCCTCTTTGGCTTTGTGTCAGCCCTACCTTTGTGATTCTGTTTGATAGCTCTAGGCTATAATAGGAGTCTGTGTCTTTTGTTGTTTCATTTGCTTTGTTCCTTTTTAGTCTTGGTGTATGTCCCCAAAATCCTAAATTTCTTAGGAAGAAAACAGGTAAAGGAACAACACTTTAAATCAGAGCCTGATTATTCCTTTAAAGTGATAGAGCTGATACTGTGACTGGTCCATAGTTTCTGGTAGAAGAGTTTGGGCTAGAGGGGCTAGAGGGGCTAGAGGGTTAGATGATGTTGCTGGACCCAGGGGGAGGGTATCACTTAGACTGAAAAAACTTACCATCTCCTGCACTTTTGGGAAGGAAGTCATGTCAACACCTATAACAGAGAGCTAATGATTGTCTTCAGTAATCAGTTCTGGTTCTAACTCCACCTCAGAATCTGAAATAATCCCACACAGTGACTTTAAAGTTCTTTGTAGAAAATTTAGTTTTTAAAAAGTTTTTCCTGGCCGGGGGTTTAGCTCAGTGGCATAAGTGCCTGCTTGGCAAACATGAGGTAGTGAGTTCAATTTCTGACCACCCCCCCAAAAGTTTTTCCTATTTCTTTATTGGTAAAAATGGAAGATAGATCATTTAAATCATTGGCAACTTCTTGTCACAGTCTTAGAGGTTGTTACTGAATTGCTTCTTGCTCTTTTTGGGATAATTAATTTTACTTTTGTTAACATCCGTCCTGGTGCTTATCTTCTAAACATCTACATGAGACCACTGCTTTGTCTTCCATAGTAGATGTTCTTTCAGGCTGGGGAACAGTTGTTGGGTAACAGGTCAGATGTATTAATAGGTAGGCCATATGGTTCATAGACCTTTTGCTCTCAACAACTTGGTAAGAATTCTGGTGGTATGATTTTTGTTTTTAATTTTAACTATGAATGTGTAAGAACCATCTGCTGTTATTTTTTGTATGTAATTCTGGTAAGTTATTGATTTTTAGTTACACTGCTCCTATGCAATTAGCACTTCTGTGTGTGGAGGCTTCATGGTAATGCAGGCACAATTTCATTTTCATTGGCAGTGAATGTCAGATGAATGTCTCATCAGATTCCCTTCACAAACTGCAGCAGGCTTGCCTACATGCAGTTAGGTCTTGGGCAGTATGTGGCTTCTCTTTTAGCAGGTTAAATACTTTAGTTGTCGTAGTCCACTTGATTGCTTGGGAAGAGTATGGAGCAAAACAAACAGGGTCATGTGATAGTGGTGCCAGGGTGGGAATGGGACTGCTTTAATTAACATCATGGGAGCCCTGGAAGGAGGATAAATCTGAAATCTGAAGGATGATAAGGAGACAGCCAAGTGAAGATCAGTGGAAATTTCAAGGGGGGGAATTTTGAAGGGAAAGAAGAAGAGCAAAGGCTCTGAGTAAGAATTAAAAATGGTACAGGAGGAAGTCTACAGTCCGCGTTCCCTAGTGAGCGGCAGGAGAATGCAGGGAACTTAGGGTACACTCAGTAGCTCTTGAAAGTTTGCAAAGAGAGATATGATCTGACTTCTAGTTTTAGAGTGCTTGTTTTGGTTTACTGAGTTGAAGTGGATTGTTAGGAACAAGAAGGGGAGCAGGGAGAATAATCAGGAGGCTTTTGCTGTTGTGCAGAACAGATTGATGAATGGATTGGGAATGTAGCTCAGTGGTAGAGTGCTTGCTCAACATGTGCAAGGTCCTGAGTTCAGTCTACAGCACCAAAAAAAAAAATTTTTTTTTAACAAAGATATTGATGGAGAAATGATGTGCTGAGGTTTTGTGATGTAGTGGTAAGAAGAGATAAATGCTGGGATGTATTTTGGATATGGAATCTGTGTACATGGTGAATGATGCTTAGGTTTTCAGTCTGATTATCTAAGTGATTAGTAGGATTGGTTTTAGATATGGAAAGTATGATGGGTCTCTTTTGGCCAGTCAAGTTGTGGATTATTAATGGACACTCAAGTATACATGTCTAGTAGACACAGGAACCTAAGGGTTCTATGAGAGATGAAGGCTGGAATATTCATTTAAAGTATGCGAAGATCAAAAATGTCAACAAAAAAGAGACTTAGGTCTGGACCCTGGATACATCATCATTTAGAAATCTGAAAAAGATGCCAGCAAAGGACACTGATGGAGGTACCGGAGAGGTTAGGAAAGGAAAGGTCTCTCCCAAGGGTGGTGAATGGTGACCTCATCGTCTGATTTCAAGTGCTAGTATCTAGGTTGTATAGCAGTGCAACTTGAGAAGTTTGTTCTGTAGCTGTGAACTCAGTGATGACTGACTGGTATCAGTGCTACCAATGGAACTTCCAGCTACAGTGAGATCAGAAATGAAGCAACTTGTCTCCTTGAGGGTCATGAGGAGGAGGCATTCTTCAAGTCTCTATCCAGGTTTGTGAGATTTTCATACCATTGCTAAAGCAGCAAAGATGAACTTGTGTGTGTGTGTGTGTGTGTGTGTGGTTTTGTAACGTTATTGTAATAATAGCAATCACATAGAGAGCTGGTACAAGTCTGAAAACATTCAGTAACTAAATTCTAATCTGTCTCTTCTAAGGCTTAAGGATCACCTAAAATAAAAACTTATAACTAAGTATGTGAAGGCACACATAAAAATGTTTACATTTTAAATTAAAACTTAACATGATAATCCTGAAAAGTTAAGTCTCAAATCACTTGTGAAATGTTGTCTTTTCTTAGTGTAAATAGTTATATGACTTGAAGGCAGTTTCTCTTTGGGAGTTAATTATTAGCTTTAGATCATGGAAAAGTACTGAATTATCTGTCACTTGATAGATAACATTATTTAAAGAAGTACAGCAAATTCTTATTTTCTACCTTTGTTAAAGTCAAAGTATAATGTACTGCAGTAAACATCTTAAATTGAAGGGCAAAACTAGAGAATCCTACTTTTTCGTGCCATGCACTATAGATTTTTATTTATTTGCTTGTTTATTTGTTTATTTTGAGACAGTATCATTGTGTAGGCCACACTGGCCTTGAGCACACTATGTAAAACAGGTTGACCTCGAACTTGTGGCGATCCTTCTGCTTCAGGCCTTCTAAGTGCTAGGAAACAGGCATGTGTCACTATGTCCAGCCCATGCACTACAGTTTATGAAAGTAATTTTTTCTTTTTCTTTTGGTATGGGGAATTAACCCTGTGCCTCTGTACTGAGCTGTATCTGCTATCTATTGATTTTTTTTAATTTTAAAAAGCAAAACAAAAAAGCATAGAAATAATACAGAATTTCAAAAAAAAACTAAGAAATCAACAGTAGTTAATATATTACATATTGTTATCTTAGGAGTAGTTGTTCAGGTTACAAGATCTAGGCATAAAAACGATCAAACAATCAAACAGCGACAGTACAAACTCATTTTTGATGGACTAACAGAGATTAGTAGTATAGTTATCTATCTTGCACACATATACATACATACGTACATAGTTTTATGTGTTTATCTACATACATATAATCTTTTCCTTTCTTTCATTTCTCCTTTCCCTAATCCCAGTTGTTTTTTCTTTTTAGCACTTCTTTTCCTTTCATTATTACAATATCTATTGTACATTTGATATCTTATTATTCTTTCAGTTTATTATTATTATTTTTTACACTAGAGAGACAGTACAATATTTACAAATGCGAGTATGATTTATTTCACTTATGAGTATAGTCTTGAGTTGACTCCACTTACCTGTAAAAGCCTCAAGATTGAATTTTATTTATTTAAAAAAATTTTTTTTATTGGTAGTGGGGATCGAACTCACGACTGCGTGCTTTCAAGGCAGGCTCTTATGCTGCTGAGCTAAGTCCCCAGCCCCTTATTTTAAAAATTTTGAGACATAGTCTCTTGCTAAGGCTCCATGTTGTCCAGGGTGGGCTTGAATTTGAGATCCTTCTACTTCAGCCTCCTAGAATGCTGAGATTATAAATATATACCACCTCTTCCCAAATTCCTGCTGTGTTAAGTACATTTCCCCTGAAAGCCAAAGCAAGATTGCAATGTAAACAAGATGATTTATTTATTTTTTTGGTAATTCTTTTTAGGTTTAGAGAAATGGTGGCTATTTATTTATTTATTTATTTATTTCTGGAAATCAAACTCAGGACCTCATACTTGACAGGTAGGTGCTATGCCGCTGAGCTAAATCCCCAACCCAAAATGGTAGGTTTTAAATTAAGCAAAGCTGCCTTTGCTTTCCAGAAGTTTTGATGAATGCTACATACTAAGGCAAACTCTGCAAATGTTATTCTTACCTTTCACCCTATCGACAGTTGAATTTTGTAGATGAAATTAATAGGAGGTGGCAATGGATTGTGTTGAGAAATATTTATTTGGTTTACTGCAAAAGGAAACAAAACTGGTAGTAAAACACTAGAAAATGTTTCCTTTCCGTAAGTTTAGCAAAATGATCCTGGTTCTGCTGCTGTGCATTAAAACAGTTTTATGGTACTTGAGAATTCTACATTTTTCTAACACCAAACTGAAAGTAGGTCATTTACCTGGTTTGCTTAATCCCATTTTCAAGGACTAATATTCCAGCCTTAGGCCCAACGCATGGTACTTTACCTCCATTTGACTCTGCTCTTAGTGATAAGTGAGAAACCAATAAGCCAGTCTGACAGCTCTGTGCTTACTGTGTGTGAAGGTTACGGGATGTACAAGCCATGTGCTTGGATTCCTCATGAGCAGTTATCTTTTCAAGGAATCAGACTGTCCTAGGATGATTCTCAGTTCCTGGTGTTTGGAGCCATTTTAGAAAGTGAGGGTGAAGTGAGGGAGGCTTTTGGATCTCCTCTCCACCCTTGTCTTCCTTGTCTGCTGTTTAGGGAAAGGAAGATGAAAGACCTCCTGGTGGGACTGCAGGAATGGGCAGGGAGGGGCTCACCACATGCATGCATGAGTAGTGTTCCTCGAGAGGAGGTGCCATTTGGACCTGTGTCTTACCTACCCACATTCTGCAGCCCTCAGCACTGCCTGGCATGAAAACGCTTAATAACTCCTTATTGGATATTGATTGAGTACCAGGGCTCATGTAATGCTGTGGTAGAGGTTTTTTTTCTCCTTCTTTACTGGTCCTTTCTCTCTTTCTTTCTCTCTTTCTCTTTCTCTTTCTCTTTCTCTTTCTCTTTCTCTTTTCTTTCTTTCTTTCTTTCTTTCTTTCTTTCTTTCTTTCTTTCTTTCTTTCTTTCTTCCCTTCCCTTTTCTTTCTTTCTTTCTTTCTTTCTTTCTTTCTTTCTTTCTTTCTTTCTTTCTTTCTTTCTTTCTTTCCATACCAGGGATCAAACTCATAACCTCACACTTGCCAAGCAGGCGCTTATGCTGCTTGCTGAACTAACTCCCCAGCCCTGTCATTTCTGGTTTTCTTTTCTTTTCTTTTTTTTTTTGGACTGGTTGTTTTCTTGAATTGCCTGTGGTGCAGCATCAAACCAGATCCCAACACCCCATTTGTGTGTGTGTGGGTACGTGTGTGTGTGTGTGTGTGTGTAAGGATCTCTTGTTTTGCTGCACAGAAGGGCCTCTTTTGTCTCAGAAGCCTCAAATACTTGAATTGTTTGGGACAAAAAGCAATAGTACTGTCTATTAAGAGCAGTTTTTAACACCTGTTCTTGTCTTCCCATTAAATAAAACCCAAGCATATGACCCTGGCTGGCACTGCCCTACATGAACTAGTTTCTGATTTCCTTGCTGATTTCACCTTTAGCACCCTTCTGTGTTTTGAACACACCAGGCCTTTTGCTTCCTGCTTATACTTTTGCCTGGAATCTTCTTCCACATCTCATCCCGAACCTCCATCTTTCTGATTCTTTTCAAGATTGACTTAGTGGAGACTTATTCAGCAAAATCTTCCTTGTCTGATCTGTCATCCCTTTGTCCCTTCATTTTATACCTGGGCATTTTCCATTTTCCCATGTTTGTTTTCTTGCTTATTAGCTCTCTGCTCCATTCACTTGAACAGTTCTCAAGGGCAGGACATTTTCTTGTTTGTTCATCAACCAGTCCTGTGTTAGCTCTCGACTAATACAATTCAAATAAACAAATGAAGTGTCAGCTTACCTTTCATCAAAAAAAGAGGTTCGAATTTAAGATTGTATTTTTTTCCCTCAGATTCTTGGCCCACAATAGACATACACACAATGCATATGTGGTTCATACTGCAAAAGTTCCCTACTAAGATAAGGAACTGCCTTTGAAGAATAAGGCTGGTGATTTAGTGCCTCTTTTCTAACTACTAATATTCATGCTTTTTATTCCTCAACTTCCAATGTGTTCTCTCCACCCATTTCTTTCTTTTGTCTGTCTTTTTCAGCAAGGGAAGCCATATGTCTTTGACAGAGTGCTGCCGCCCAATACGACCCAAGAGCAGGTTTACAATGCATGTGCGAAGCAAATTGTCAAAGGTAAGTGCTATTTCTTTATTTCCTCCTGGGCCTTTCAGAGTAATGGAAAACATTAAGTGATATTTGCAGCCCAGGAATCAATGTGCCTTAACTGTAAGCAGGAGCCTACTAATTAGAAACACTGAATTACAGCCTTTGCTTTGGCCTTGATTTGCTGAGATGTCAGTCAAGTTATTCAGTCTCTTGCTACCTCCTTTCTTTCTTTATTTTGATGCCTTTTTGGTAGAGATTTTCTGTCCCTTTAAAAGCTTAAAAGCAGGGTAAGCTATGGTCATACTGCTTCTGTAATGGTTTGAAAATACTACAGGTATTGTATTTTTTTTTTTTTCATTTGAAGGAGATGCTCCAGTTGTACATTTTTAGCAGATTTATTTTGTGCGTGTCTCCTTTTTTATGACTATCTCTAAAAGAAGTTTTAAATGTGGAAAATTCTTGCCATCAAGGAATTTTCTTCTGTCATAAAGTCATGTCAGCTTGCTGATTACTGAGCTCTTCTCGCTCATCAGCATTCCTTAATTATCGTCCCATCTAACCCTCTTCCAGCCATCCTACCCAGATCTTGACATTTGTTCCTCCAAACAGGTAGCCTCAAGCCTGCATTTGTGTCTCAGAGATTAGTTCTTTTCTCTGGGACTGACCTTGGCCCTGGAGGATTTGTGTCAAAATAACAGCAGGGAGATGAAGCAATTTACACATTGTTCTACCTTGCCCTTTCAAAGCAGGGGTAGGTTGGTGCTTGCCTTGGCAGAGCCTGCCATCTGGACAGAGCTGGGGGCCATCTTTTGCTCTTTGACTTTTTATCATCACATCCTTGCCACTGAATTTGAATGCTGCGGCAGTTGTGCTTTGAATTGCCACGATGCTGCCACTTCTGTAGATAGTTTTGGACTTAAAAAGCAAAAGGTACAAACAAAAACAGAAAATGGTTTGCTGTTTTAGATTTGCTGGTATTTAGAGACTAAGCTGACTAACCTAACTGTTTGAAATTCATGGAAATCAGCCCTGGGTCCATCTGGTAGATTAATTCTGACCCTGGCCACCTGCGTGGGAGACTCATGTCAGTATGTAATGTTCCTTGCTGAGATGTATGGTTATTCACATTCTTGTTGCAGACATCAATTAAATTTGAAGGTCTTCACAGAGAGATTATGCTTAAAAGCTGAAGGAAAAAATTATGCCTGAATTTGAGCTCTTTTTGTCTTCTCTGTTACTCTTTTGCTTCTCTTTTTACTTAAGCATATTTTCTCTCTGTTTTTATAGCCTTTCTTCTTCTTTTGTTCCTACTCAGCCCTCCTTCCTCTGTAATACTGGGTTCATTCGTATTTTACTAAAGTAAGATTAATCATCTATGTGCCACGTTTCCTTTTTTCTTTCCTCTTTCATTATCAGAAGCAAATAGTATTTACCACATGCAGTGTTAAGCATGAAGGCCATTTAAACACATCTCACCCATGCTAAATGGACTTAATTATGAGTGAATGCATTCCATTAAAAAATCTTATGATTAACAAACAATAATAACATCGTTGAGTCTTTATTCACAGTGTATTGGGGCTCCTCTTAATATTTGGGCTTTTCTTTAGTATGAAATGACTATTCCATCCCATTAAGATATACACTTTTAGTGTTTTTATGTATCAGTTTAAACATAATTTAAAAGAAATAGGCAGTCCCCAGGAATATCGTGTGAAGATAGGACCTAACTCTGGTTACCTTTATTCCCTACATATATAGTAAGCCTTAAAGAAAATTACTTTGGATAAAATCAGGCTCTGACATGATATGATAAATAGGCATTTTAGGGCACCATAAATATAACATGAGCATACTCAGTAAAGAATATGAACTTATTAGCCATTGAAAAGAAATGGTTAGATTGTGATGAGGTCTGGATTGGAGTTTTAAAAATATCCACCAAAGCTAGAGTGAGGCATATATTTCTGCATCCACATCTAAAATGTAGATATAAAAGCAAGATACCCTCGGAGTGAATTACCATGTAATACTGAGGTATCTTAGCCCTGAGGAGCTTTACTGAAGTCAGGACTAGGAGACTCAATCAATTAATTGATTAATTAATCTTGAGGGTTATCAGTCCCCTGACGCCTGGTAATGTGATGAACTGGTGACCTTTTCTTCCCAGTTTGTCCAAACCCCTAATGATTTGGAGGATATGGAAGACTCCCTTTAACTGGATCTTTGTTCTCTATAACTTTACTGGGCTTTTTGGTATTTCAGGTTGTAGAGTCCTGGCATCTTCATCACTCCCTTCTTGATATGTTTTCAAATGCTGCTTGAGAGCACATAGAATTCTGTAGTGCAACTAAGTACCAAGGCTCCTGCAAACAAACCTAGGAATTAAACACCATGGTTACTGGATGCTATTGCTGAAGTCCTGGTAAATGTGGCTGAGCCTATGGAAGCCACTGAAGCATTTGCCTTCCAAATTAACTAGAGTTGGACTATCCAGATGTTAGAGGAGGTAGTTTCTGGTGTTCTGAGCTTTTTGAACTTCACTCATTATTTCTGCAAGTAATACTAAGCACCACCCATGTGGTAGCCCCACCAGGAACTGGAGTCACCAAGAGACATAAAGCTGTCTGCAAGAAACTTTTGAGTACTGGGAAAGAGGCAAATACATACCTACACATAGGAATTATGTGCTTTAAGATGGGTATGTGGAAAATGCTGGAGGGGCACAGAAGATTGCCACTTTGTATTGAATTTTGGTGAGTGGAGAGAGGGTGTGGAGAATGAAGGAAGTCTTCTTGGTATGGTTAGGCCCTGAGTAGCATAGAATATAGCAGGGCTATACAAGCAGACAGAATAGCAAAAGTATAAATCATAAATTGTGTGGAGTGCTGGAGCAGTGTAGAGTGGCACAGGTTGCAGAGAAGCATGATGGTGACTGCGGCTGCAAAATTTAGGCTGGATCTGAGTTTGGTGAAAATCCGTGGACTTTGTCTTGTAGGTATGGTGGACTCAAAAGTTTTAAGTTTAAGGTGATATACTCAGGTCTATTTTATTGTCTATGTGACTCTTGAGAAGAAATATACTTTAAAAAATATTCTTTATCATGTGCACCCTATGTACTTTATGTGTAATTAATTGCATCTTAAATCTTAACTTTATGAGGTGTGATCAATTAATGCCATTAAACTAAAGAGGACTTGGACACTCAGAGAGTTGAAGTAACCTGGCCACAGCCTGATTTGGCTAACTAATTCTTGGCTAACTAACTCTCAACTAGCCTGGCTTACTTTCCTGGTGGGTCCACATGAGCATTTGAAAACAATCAGAAAGTAATTATTTTATCAGTTGTTCCTTTTCTATCAGGCCATATGAAAGTATTGAAAAAGAGGCATGAGTGGAGCGTAAAGGGAAAAGAATGGCGACTGTGGTCCCAGAGCCTGTGGACCTTGCGGCCTGTCCGTCCTGAGGGGTACTCCTACTTGGGAGTAGTGTGTCTTGGCCAGGGCACAGGGGCTGCTCTCAGGTTGGCTATGTGCAGCCTTCTTTGCCGGATGGATTGCATCTGTTTTCTGCTGCCATGGACAGTGGGAGCGGTGTGGTTGGCTGGCGAGGTGCTTGGGGTCAGCTGCTGTTGTCAGATGTCCTGGTGCTCTGACAGGCTATTGTGTTGCCTGGAGCAGTGGTAAGAGGCTGCGGCAGCTTCCTCAGGAGGACTGATGTGGATTCGGGACCCAGCATGCACCCCGTGCTTCTGAACTCTGCAGGAGGAGGCAGTGCAAATTTTCAAGTATCCTCTGTTCTCTCTGCTTGCTTGGCACCTTTAGTGAGAGCTCTCTGGGTTTTGCCTGGCTGCTGGATGGACATGGGTCGGGTTTATGGGGTGTAGGGAGCTTTCGATCACATCACACTAGACCCCATTACAAAGAAAGTTCTGTCAGGCAGAATGTGGCCAGCGTGTAGAAATAGTCATTCTGTTTCAGCAGACTGAAACAAATGCACTCCTCGGCCCAGGAACTGCCTGTCTTTCGCTGTGATGAAAGTCCTTTCTGTGGGCCATTTCAGGGAAGGTGGGGGCCTGTGGCTCAGTGCAGTGCTGAGCACAGGCCCTTGGTTTCCCTGCTCCCACCTCTCCTGTAGCCCCAGGGCCACTCCCGCTGCCTCTCCTCACCACTAAAAATAAAGCAGACTGTAAAAACAAAGTTCCTAGAACCTGGAGTTGGAAGAAAATAGAAAATCTTGGGTTCAGAGAGCTGTATCTTTTCTTTAATGTTATCATCTCTTTCAGCACTGAGTAGATAGAGGGCCGCATCGGCAGTGTGCAGCCTTGAATGTGAGAGAGGTTCTCCAACAATGTGTTAATTGTAACGCAATCGTGAATACTGTAAAGGCCAACTGGAGTTTGTTCTAATGGGGTTTTATATTGTTCTCTCTCTCCCCCCCACTTTTCTGAGAAATTTTGAAAGAAAGTAAGCAGGCAGTTTTGCTGACTGTTGAAACTGCCATGAGAAATTGGATTCTCTGAGTACTCATCAGCACTTTATTCCTAAATAAGCAATGCCGTCTCTGGTCTTTTGGCTTCATAGATGTGACCCAGGGGTTTCAGGAGCAGCTGCCAAGAAGCAGTCAGTAGGACTGTGCATTGTACTTGGTGGGAGTGGACAGAGGGGTGGCCTCACTCAGATACCCGGCTGCAGTGCTTCTTGCCAGGCCACGAAGTGTGGCCTGGGGTCCTTCCTGTCAAGGGGGCCTGGGCTCTGCATGGCCTTTAAGTGGGGCAGGTTGCTCACTGCCACTTCCCTGGGGCCTCCTGGGGGTATGGGCACTTGTAGGATGGACGGTGGGGGTCATGTGGCCAGATCTCAGTTCTGGCATCCTTTTTTTTTTTGTCTTTTTTTGAGACAGGGTCTCGCTATGCAGTTTAGGCTGACCATGAGCTCACTTTGTAGCCCAGGTTGGTCTCTAACTTGCAACTTCCTGCCTCAGCTTCCCAAGTGCAGGGATTATAGGTATGTGTGCCACCACACCCGGTTTGAGTTTTGGCATTTTTAATGTTATCCTAGAACCTGGTCCTGGGCCCCAGAGCCCTTCATACTCAGGTTAAAATGCAGAAACTGCTGGGTATGGCATACAAACCTTTAATCCCAGCACTGGGACCCTGGAGCAGGAGAATTTTAAATTCTAGCCCAGACTTAGTGAGAGCAGGTCTCAAAAAAAAAACAAAAAACAAAAACAAAAAACACAAAGAAGGCTTGGGGGGCTGGGGTTTTAGCTCAGCGGCATAAGTGCCTGCCTGGCAAGCTTGAGGTCGTGAGTTTAATACCCAGTACCAAAACAAAAACAAAAACACCCCCAAAGAATGCTGGGGTTATAATTAAATGCAGAGACCTTGGGTTCAATTCCCATGTTTGGGGAGCAGCAATAAAAAAATCCAAACAGATGAAGAAGGTCTGTGTAGATTGTGGGGAGCTGTTTAATTTCTAATAAATAGAAGGTTTAGTATTGACCAGCATCTCAACTGTCTAGAGTTATGCTTGTTATTAATATACAATTAAAACCCCAACCAAAGGAGGGGACCTCTTTTGTTTTGGCCTCTTAAAGCATATATCTTCTGTGCGGTTAGTATAGAGTACTCTGTTCACTGTGCTCTGGCCCCGTCTTCAGGCCCAGGAATCTTTTCTCTAAACAAATTGACATTTTCATGGAAACTGAAGTATGAACCTCTAACCCTGACATCAGCTTCTTCAGTTTTTGCTTTCTGCTGTTAACAGGGAAAATGTTTCCAGAAGAGTCTGATATGTGTGAACATTCTCCCTCCCTTCCGCCTCCCCTCTTCCTCTCTCTTCCTTCTTTTTTTTCTTCTCTCTTCCTCCCTCCTCTCTTCCTCTCTTGAGATAGCTTGATGCAACCTGTTAGGGCTGCTAGGATTAAAAATACAAAAAAGAAAAATCCTCTTTCTTTCCTGATCCCACTTCACACTCCAACAACCTCAGATCAATATAATGTATATTTAAACAGTTTAAAGAATGCTACAAAGCAAAACAGAAGCAAACCAGCATATTAAAAATCAGAGGCTTCTTCCCTCTGTCAAACCAAATGTGAAATGAATGGATAGAGCTGATTGCCTGGCTTGTGCTTCTCACCTGACCCCAAGAGGACACCTCGGTGTGGGGCTCCTCTTCTAGCCCTCACTGTTCCCATACTTGAAGACTTTCTATTCTGGTGCAGGATGGCAGGTTGGGCATATTAATTATGCATTGTTTCCTTTTCCATGATGTTTGTGTGCATAAAGGAGGAAGACAGAAAGGAGTATATTTTAATCACCTTTGCTGCTTTGAAAGAATTTCCACTGATAATCTTCAGTTCTGCAGCAGAAAACAGCCTCCTCTGCATGCTTTCCCTTACCCCTCTGTGAAACGGAAGCTGGTCAGCCCTGTGTGTGGTTTTGCACAGTGTGCTCATTGTGTAATTAAGAGAAATCCCTCATGCTGACGGGCCTGGGCCACCTTACTAGTACTGACATTGAAATACAGAGGCATTAAATTTAAGTCAAGGCTCTACTGGTTTCTCGGATGACTGGATTGTTACTGTGGGACTCAGTTTACAGTGAGGGGCCTCGTCCCTCCTCTGTTCTAGTTGAGTCTGTTCTGAAGGAGCTCTGCTGGGGCCCCCCATAAGAAATCTCCCCAAGGGGCTGGCCTGGGCAGGGTTAGGCTGACCCTTATGAAATCATCAGGTAGACAGTTTAACCTCACGCCAGAAACTGAGAACTTGGGTAATGTCCTCCTCCCCCAACTTTTCTCAAGTGATCAATGTATGGAAGGCTCAAGTATTCTACTGAAAGGTTTTCCAGATGATGTCTCTCTTTTAATTTTGATGTTACTAAAGTAAGGTGTTTTTACTTCTTTCTTCACTGATTTCTACACTAATATATTGTGTAGAAATGTGAGTTCTTGTGAGTTCTTTTTTTTTTTCTCTTGTGGAATTATTTCTGTTGTTACCTTACAGTTCTAAGTAAGATACACAGGTTGATACATATCATTTGTGTGAAACAGGTGGCCATTTGGTAACTGTAGTTTTAAGATATGCCCCAATGCCAGCCATAGGTTCAAAGTAATGAGTTAATTTTAATTAAAAAATTATTTTTGCACACAGATGTCCTTGAAGGTTATAATGGGACCATTTTTGCATATGGACAGACTTCGTCAGGCAAGACCCACACCATGGAGGTAAGATTGCAGTGCACTGTAATATTGATCTCTGAAATGACTGAGTGCAGTCGGTGCTTGAAGAGGTGGACATGGCTTCTCCACTGGACAACAGAGATGGCTAGTTATGTCTTTGAGAAACTTTAAAATAGGTGAATTGTAAAGTCTCAAGAATTTACTATTTAATTACATTTATTATTATTACTATTATTAATTTGGTTGTTTGAGAAAGGGTGTTGCTGTGCAGTTCATGCTAGTCTTGAACTCGCTATGTAACCCACGCTAACCTCAAACTCTTGGTGATCCTTCTGCCTCAAGTTGCTGAGTGCTGGCATTAAAGGCGTGCATCACTACATGAGTTCAGTATTTTAAAATACCTTTTGTTAATAACTGTTAAAGTAATGGTAAATTCTATTTGAAAATAGTCATCAGGGCTGGGAGTGTAGCTCAGTGGTAGAACAGCTATCTAACAGGCATGAGGCCCCAGATTTGATCGCTTTTGCCTGAAAAAAAAAAAATAAAAGAAAGAAAAAGAAAGAAATTAAGATGAATGGTAGTGAGACTGTCCTTATGCTTTATGGACTGGAGCACAGGATAACTGAGGGAGCCTTGTAAAAGTCATTTATCCTGGAAAAGGCCTCTGGGGAGGGAGCCTCTTTAGAGTAAATAAAGAACTGTAGGTCAGAGATTTAAAGAAGTTGATTTGTGGATCAAATTCAGCTCACAGACATACTTTTGTTTAGCTTGCACAGTGGTTTAAAAAAAATCATGCAGTGTTTAAAATAGGATGATTTCACACATTTCTAGTTTTTCCATCTTAGGCTGAACATTCTGAAGCTCTAACATCATTGGGTGAATGTCACCACAACATAAAATGCAGGCTTTCTGAGAGCAAGAATCTTCACAGTTTTGTTTGCCATCCCCTTTAAATTTCCTTAATTTTGTTGTTGTTTTTGTTTGGTGCTAGGGATCAAACCCAGAGCTTTCACATGCTAGGCAAGTGCTCTACCACTGAGCTACAACCCCAGCCCTTAACATTTCTTGTGCATGGAGTATTGGCTGTCAGGGAGGAGGGACTCCATAAAATATTTGAAACAGTACCAGTGAGGTAGCCCTGACAACCCCGCGTGCATGGCTGGGCTTTTCAGTGGGCTGAGGAGTCTGCTTTAAGCATAGGGAGAGTGAGTGTGAACTTGCACTGAGCCTCCTGCTTGTTCACTTTCACCTGTGATCCTGTAGACATGTGAGGATTCGTCCTCAGCTCACACCGTTGCTTTGGAGCCCTGTGACTTCAGGCCATCTTCTAAACAAATTCTATTCTCAGACAGAATTGGCCCCCTACACTGCCTCTGTTCTTGCTTTTTACCAGGGTCTCCTATAAGGCTTTGGGGCTACATAATTCTCTTGAAGTCTGGGTTTGCCTGAAAAGGAAGGAGAGTATAGAATGAGGATTATAAGAAACTGCACAGCGAGTTTGGGGAATTGAGCTTACAACTTGCAGGGTAAAATGAATCCTTAATCCTTCCTGCTAAAGTTTTTTCATTTATGAATCCCTCCTAGGAATAGCACTGAGATGGTTGCCGCAGAATAGGTTTGGCTTATGAATCATTCCTATTGAAGAGGTGATTTCAAAGGCGGGATGCTAAAATCCTCAGGGCTCTGATGTTCTGTGTGCACTGGTTTCCAGTGTGGGATGTGACACTGGGCGATCTCATTTCTGTGGTGTTGACTCTCTTTCACTGGTTTTGCTGAAGACAAAGTGGTTCAGCATCTGTGGATTAAAGAAACCAGGTTTATTTGCCATCTCTTCTCAAGAGGACCATTCCTGAAATGAGCTCCATGGAGGCCCCTGCCTCTCCATCTTGTGGTCTACAGCTGTACATCTGGAAAACACCGGCCATGCCACCTTTGTGTCTACCTTGACCCTTTGCCTCCCTCCGACTTTCTGGGCCCCAGACTCTTGATCTTTAGATACTAGAAAAGTTACAGTTACACATTTACAGTAGCGGTGGACAAGACACTTTCCCTTAGGTTTTAAGGGAGGAGGCGGCATCTTGTGAGGATATCTATCAATTCTGCAGTTCTGAAGAAATTATCACACTAGTACAATACAAAAGAGAAAACAAATCCTCAGTTTTTAAAATCTCCCAAACTTTTAGTGAATGTTTGTAAGGGTGCTTCTTTAAGCTTTGGGATTAATTTAACTTTGAAAGATATAAAGTATTTGCTAACTGTCAGAAACTTAAACTGTAGGAAATCAAGAGAGAAAATTCTCCCCAGAATAATATTTTTTTAGAGTGTGAATGGATAGGTGTAGGGTTATAGGAACAAGACATGCCAGCCTTTTAATACTAACATAGGAGACATTTTGCTAAATGAGAGTTCTTATCCCTCAGCACCTGCTGGTGTAAACAGAGAGAGAACTCCTGGGGACAGGAGGGAGCCTGGATTCTGTACGGATCTCACCTGCTGGTGGCTAAATTCTGTTGTCTGTGCATCTTTGTTAGTTTCAAATAGTTGCTATAATGAGTTGCTTTTCTTTATTGTGTCTTTTGAAGATCACACATTTATGCCTGCAGTTGGAAAAGATTCATGTGGCTCTGAAGACTTTCACACACACGCACACACCCAAAGTTTCCTTCTGACACCAGCCGCCTTGCTGAATCCTTTTCTTTGTAGGGTAGTTATAGATTGGAGAAAGGCAGGGGGTGCTTTAAGAGGGAAGCAGAGCAAAAGAGGAGCCCCAAGCTGAAGTCATGAAGACTGCAGGAGACCAAGATATCCAGAACCTCAAAATGCAATTAAGTTAAAAAAACCTCTACAGGTTTGCATCCTCTAAAAGGAGGATTTTATATATGCAGAATTACAGTTATGATCCTTCAAAGACTTTCAGAAGAGGATGTAACTCCCTAAGTGGACAGAGCTGTCACGTTTTAAAGCTGTTTTCCATTTTAATCCCCCCATTTTGGGCCTGACATCCAGTGGTGATTCCATTACATTCTATTGAAGGGAACAAACAGATAAGCCTACATAAAATTGGAAAGATTAGCTTCTTGTGAGGAGCATGTAAGGTAGATTTTTAGTAAAAAAAATGTGAATCACTGGCTAACCATGGCAGGTAGCACCATGCAAGGGCTGTGGACTTGTCCGCAAGGTCCCTGGGTTATGCAGGAGAGGGTGCTGGGGTGCTGACCGCAGCTGGAATCAAGAACCTGACCCTGTATCTGATGCTAGGAAGGGCATCTCTTAGCCCCACACCTTGCTTTGCAGCCTTCTTCACCACACTGATAGAGATGGCTGGAGACACCGGTGTTTTCCTTCTGCTTGGAGGAACCTCTGGGGACCATCTGAATGGTGCAGGCTTCCTGCAGCGGAGGAACAAAGTCAGCTGGAGTGCATGGTGCTTACATGCCGATGGCTGCCTGCTTTCCCATGTTAAGTGCTTCAGGAAACTCTGTCCTACTTAGGAGGCCAGGGGGCTACTTGTGCTGAACAAAGAGAGTCTTGTTCGGTAGCCAGTGACTGGGGTCCTGTTTCTTCTTCTGTGCCTACCCTAGAAGGTCATATTTAGTGGGAAAACTTTTTGAAGAGAGCTATCCAGGTTTCAGTTATAAAAGTGTTTCACCTGCTTGCTCTCAGAGAAGTACAAGAAGATGAAGCAGTTCTTCTTTTTGCTATGCAAGTTCATTCCTGATCCTTCAGCCATAGGATACTTTCACTGTTCTCTGAATGAGCCCTGTTACTTCTCAGTTCTGCTACTTTATTCATCTTTTTGTCCACATCCTTTCTGCTCATCCTCAACCTCAATCATCCCTTGAGACTTAGTGACTCCCAAGGAAGCCATCTCTTATTACCCCTACTGCAAGGGCTTTTCTGTACCCTGAATTTTTGTAGTCTTCAATTTCCTTACTACTGTTCATGGCCTGAAGAGATTGTTCATTGTGTGTCTGTGCATGTACACAGAAACAGTGAAGACATTCATACACACAGTGCACACACACATTCACACACACACAACACAGACACTCCATATTCATCACATATACACAGCACACACACATATCCCACATATACCACACACAAACATATAATCCACATATATACACACACTGATATACTCTGTATATATCACTTACACATTCCATGCTACAAAACATACAGATACCACACTGGCCACATACAAGTACATTACACACACGTGTACGTACCCCTCTTACATCTCACACACTGCATATGCACATGCCACACATAGACACATAACATAGCACATGATATTCATACCCTGCATAACAACACACACACACTCTCTCTCTCTCTCTCTTACTGTTTTATTGGGCTTATTTTAATACAGGAATCAATTGGATGATAATCTGTTGAAAGAGAAACTACCTGGGGAAACAAATTTGAGTCAATTATAAAGGATTTTTAGAATACCATTCATTCTTGTGGACCGCTGAGGAGAAGCTAAAGGATTACATGAATTATTCAAGAGCTCTGGAAGTTTGGGTAGGGAAGTTTTTTGATTGGATGAGTGGAGTTGTAACATTTGACTGGAAGGAGAAGTGTTCTCTTTTTCTTTTTTAAAAGGAAACCTGTTTTCTCCAACAGTGATCATTTTAGCCAACAATCTCCACAGTTTAGAGCACATGGGCTGTGGTCCGATTGGTTGCTTGTATATGACAGCCTCTGGGATTTAAGTCACTAAGATGAAGACTCTTGCTCTCAAACATTATGTATTGTTTTTCTAAGATATGTAGTAATGGTCTGGAGAAGAAGTGCACTTTTAGATTTTATGTGTTATATAGGCCTCAACAACTACTGAGAGAGAACCTGCTATGAACTGAGTGCTACAAGTTAACATTTATGAAGCCCTTCCTGTGTCACCAGGAAGATAATTTTATCTTAGTTAACTTAAACTCTGCACTAATTCTGTGCAATAAATATAGTCCTAAGTATCCTAAGTGGTAGGTGGAAACACCCTCGCCATCCTATCTGAAGGGAGTAGCCAAACTAAAAGACAGTATAAAAACTGAATGACTTACCCTTTTCCATATTGGAGGGCATTCCAGAAGAATTCCCACCCTTTTGCCCAGGTCAGAGAATTTTGCCAGAGGCCAGGCATATTTAAATCCAGTGTCTGATACTTTTAGCAGAGTGGAAGTCAGGATTGAAGTGTGTAAAGGAAGACTTATGATGTCAGGTGGCTGGTGGCCTGGGGTTCACATTGGTTCTTACTTTTGCTAATTTACTCTTTTTTTCTTCAGAGCTTTACAACATTGTACCTCAAGAGGTTACTATGTGGTAAAGCTCTGAAGAATAAAGAGTATTCATTGAGGAAGAAAAAACTGATCTTCTAAGCACAAGGATGTGGGTCAGAATGGTTAAGGCAATGTTGGGCAGCCTTGGAGACTGAAGCGCCAACTCGGTTTTGTGCTTTTGTTCTCATTGCATTTGTTCCTAGGGTTTTGTAACTTTACAAAGGCTTAGAAAAGTTCTCTGAGTATATATTTCCCTTGATCGCCACAGACTTGCAGACTGTGTGTGCACTGATGGCTGTTTAACACACCTGAGAGAACTTTGAAAGTAGAAGGCTCTCTGGAGGCCGCATACCTAGGGCTGTGCTATGTTTATGGCCTTTAATATTTCTGGAACCCTTCTTTGGGAATTGTGGTCAGATCCTGTGTGGTGGTGCTGGAGGACCCCTTCTGGTGGTGCCAGGGATTGATTGTGGATGCTAAGCAAGGACAGTATCACTGAGTTGCCTTCTTTGCCATCTCTTGAAAGTCTTGAGAGGTGGTTAGTGGTAAGTTCTGGGAGTTAAAATGATCTAGTAATAGTTCAAATAGCATAGCAATTAATTATATTCCTTCACTTCTAGATAAAATGAGAAGTGGAAAAAAATGAGACTAGCCTAAAAAGTGGATTTAAGTATTAGAAACAGCCAAAAATAATTTGGAATAATTCAGATTTGGAATTACAGATTTTAAAAACAAATTGATGAAATAGATCTCGAGTGGTTTGGAAAATGATACATGAAAGCATTTGGAAAATAAGGTCTTCAGACATTTATGAGCAGGGATAACTAATCAAATTAAGTCTATCTTTTCTCAAGATGACTAGTTTACTTGGATTCATAGGTCCCATTTGTTTCAGAATAATCATAGATAAAATCTATGTGTTCTCATTCTTTCTCCTGTTCCCCTTCTTTCTTCTCATCCATGTACTACCTGCTTACACACTGATTTGTGGCAGCAGCAGGAGATATTGTCCAGGTTCGGGACTTAATAGAACACCTCCTGCTGGGTAAAAAGATGAACAAATTAAGATAATTTACCAACTTTTCATCTGTTGGCACATCAGGCAGACCCCAGGAAGTATTCCTTTTTCCATGGAATTTTGGTTAACAAGCCCAGGGATTCATTCTCTCTCTCTCTCTCTGTCACTGCCTATGTTGTATTTTTCACCCACTAGGGGAAGCTGCATGATCCTCAGCTCATGGGGATCATCCCAAGGATTGCGCATGATATCTTTGACCATATTTATTCTATGGATGAGAACTTGGAGTTTCATATCAAGGTAAGTGCTATCATTTGAGTACCAAGACATGAAGTCCTAAATCATGTTGTTCAGTCTTCTCTTTATGTATATATAAAAATGATTCGAGCTAATTAAAATGATGGTTTTATCTAATTCCTGTGGGAAGCAGAGCCCTATTTATTTAATGACTTTGGCCAATTTAGCCATCTGGATAATTTGCTTGAAATACTCAGATAATGAAAATGAAGACCCTCTTAGGGTAGAATCATCTTGATGTCTGAATTCTACCATTCACCCTATGGATTTCTGTAGATATGATTAGAATATGACTGTGTGTGGTTTAGGACAAAGTGAGTTCCACAGAACATAAGCCCTTGTATTATTTATTAATAGATAGGCTACCATAGAAATGTGTAATATGACCAAATAAGCTTGGAAAATAATTTGATTTAAAAAATGTTGAGCTAAATTAGTTGAATAAAATGCAGCTCTGCAAAGGAGATGTGTGCTGTACTATATTTCTCTGTGTCAGGACACACATTTATCCCCCCTTGGGGTATGACAGGTTAGTGTTTGAGGAACACATTCTTCCAAGTATTGCGGAAAGCAATTCTCATCATTTTTCTCCTCTTTGTTTTTGTTTTAACTAAAACCTCTGTACTAGCTTAAATTTGAGCTGAAAGAAAGACTTCTACTCTATTTTTATAGCTGCTAAATCATAAAATGTGGTAGTTGAGGTGTATTCACTGGAATTTCTTGTTTGCAAATTTTTGAAGGCCATTTGTCTAAGCAAATGGAGGAAACTTGCAAAGATACAGAATCTAATAGGCATAGAGCAGAGGCTGTGGAGAGAAAGAAATAAATCTGAGCTTTTCTTTTCTTTCTTTTTTCTTTAAATTGAGACATAAATTACATACCATACAATTCAACCTTTAAAATGTACAGTTTGCTCGGCTTTAGTGCAGTTCCAAAATTGTACAATCACAGTCCTTATCTAATTGTAGAACATTTTCCTCACTCCCTAATAGAAACTACCTCCACTGCAGCTCCTGCTTCTCTTTCTGTTCATCTTTCTCTTATTCCTGATCACCTATCTCTTGTTTGGTTGGGGATGGCCAACACTGCAACTCCTGTTCTGCATTCCTTATCTCCAAACCCGCATCCTCCTTGGAAGGGCTCACTGAGGGCGGGCACCCCTGGCCTTGGTTCTCTCTGTCCAGGATGCACAGGGTGTCTGACTTCTCACTGCTGTCACTAGAGGATGGGTTGACAGGATGGGGAGAGAAGGAGCCCTTCTCAGAAGCCTCAGAACCAAGCAGATCAGCCAAGAGATTTCCTGAAAGCTAGAGTCTTGGTGTGCTAGGCTCAGCAGATTAGAGATGCAGTTGAAAGGTGGACCACTGGATGGCCTAGGTTATGAGTTGACCCTGAATCGACCAGTGCCACGTGTACTTCTTCCTTACTTATACTAAATTTTTTCCTTGTTTCTGCTATGCACTTTTCCTGAATTACATAAAATGAAGGCAACAACAGTTTGCGCAATTATAAATTATATCTAGCAAATCACTTTCCTTTGCAGTTTCCTTTGTTGGTTAAAGCCTGCTTCTTCTTGCCAGGCTTCTTTATATCTAAGGGTACAGAAGCTTGTTGCTTTGATGGGATCAAGATTTAGAAGCTTAGGGCTCCTTTAAGACTGCTTGCATTTAAATACTTTAAACTACTGCAGAGTTCTTATGTGATAATCCTGGAATAAGATGTTAAACCAATTACTACCCTAGAAATAGTGTCTTGTGTTAGAATCTTATTATATAAACAGCCTTAGTATGAAGTAGGGGAGGAGAGAAGCAACACTTTCTAAATCTCTGGAGCTGAATTTTGTAGTTCAAGTTCCTGTTTTGCATGTGTAGTTAATGCTTACTTGTTTCATAAATAATAGCTATATGTGGACCAGGTAGCTGCTGACTACTGTGTATTTTGAACTGAGTAGTTAAATCAAAAGAAAGAGGGCCGATTAAGGCAGTATTGAAAATCTGCTCCTTGAAATGAATCCCACAGAGGCTTTAAATGTTATTTCTGAATATGTTGTGGCTTAATGTCAAACTATGCCTATTTATTTCCTTCCTCCTGGTCTCACAAAGTATTTGAAGTGACAGAATAACAAAATTAGATCCCCAACCAAAAGCAGAAATTAATAAACCAGCATTCTACTTCTAATGTTAAATGTGAACAGGAACCTAACTGCCAGATTTTGCAGTAGCTACTTTGTAACTGCTTTTTAGTTATATTTAATTTTCTATGTAATCTATGGAAATAAGGTCACATGTTTAAAATTTTGAGGTAACAGAAAAGTTTTAATGATGATTAGATAATTGTGAAACAAGTTGAACAGGTTGGCACCAGGGTAGAGTTGTCTGCAAGAAAGGCCAGGTCAGAGATGTATAGGATTACAGCCAAATAGGGCCCTGAAGATTCAGACAGTGGGGAGGGTAGCAGCTTGAGAGATTATACAGAGCACTAAGGGGCTGGGGTGTCCTCATTGGCA
Source organism: Hydrochoerus hydrochaeris (assembly GCA_004027455.1). Classification (NCBI taxonomy): domain Eukaryota; kingdom Metazoa; phylum Chordata; class Mammalia; order Rodentia; family Hydrochaeridae; genus Hydrochoerus; species Hydrochoerus hydrochaeris. The sequence goes on along the minus strand of PVLA01006481.1, from coordinate 11,771 downwards.
GAGTACTTGCCTGGCATGTGCAGGCCTTGGGTTTCATCTCCAGCACCCAAAACACAAAACATTACTAAATGACTGCAAAACTGGAAGTAGACAACAGTGAGACAGGGAGTCTTTGAATGTCAGGTAGGTGTGTGCATGAGAGATGGGGTCCTTGGAGAAACGTTCAGGTTAGAAGATGTGGTTAGGAGACCATGCCCAGCTGCAGATATCAGGGTTCAAAGCCTCGACTGTCAGTGTCTCAGGAACTGAGAAGCTAGATAGTTTCAGACTGAGGGGCACAAAAGATATCAGACAAGAACTGAGTCAGGGCAAGGATTAGTGCTGGTTTAAGGAGTCTTCATGTTTCCCCAATTAGAGAGAGATAGGCTGGTCTTGAAATAGGATGTGGAATAATTTCATTCATGTCGTCACATTTCGGCTTTGCAACTCTACAGCTACAGTCAATGCGTGGCTTAACTGCAGTTAGACTCTGAGCGATGTGTCATTAGGTGATTTGTCATTCTTCACACATCACAGAGTGGAGTTAAACAAATTAAGGAAACTATGATGTCATTAGGCAATACACCGTTAAGGGACCATGACATGGTCCACTGCTACCAAAATACTGTTTTGTGGTACATGACTCTATTCTCCTTTTTGTCCTTTGTTTGTATTTAAAAAACACTTATGAATAGTGGGGAGAAAAAGTTTATCTGGCAGATGTAAGCAGAGTGCAGAACCCTAGAGGAAATTTTGACATCATAAAGTCTAATGGCTTCATGTGACAGATTGTAAGATTTAGATTGTAGGATCTTATTTATGTGTGAATTAAATCCCCAGGACCACGTATTTAGTCATCAGCCAGCATAAGAGTTACATGGGGAATTAGAAGCTGATTCCTAAGTTCTCTTCTCAGAGCTTCCTAATAAAACTACAGTTGGGTTCAGGACTCTGCAAGTTAAACAAATTCTGTAGGTGACGTTGATGCAAGTGGCGCTGGGTCTGATGCTTGCGAATGAATACCTGGAAGCCTTCCTTTTTCTCTTACGGTCTAATCATCTTTTAATAGATCACATTTTGTTCAAATCCTTCTTAGGTTCCAAACCTGCCACCTTCCCAGGCTCTATCCTAGTTAGCTTTTTGAACTCTTGTAGTTTTAAGTTCATTGCCCTAGCCTGTCTCTCCTCCTTCATGTGAATGTGTGGATTGCAGTCTCCCCTAGTTTTGATGAGCTGTCAGTATCATTCAGTAAGAAAAGGGCCATTAATTTTTGAAAATTACTTGCAGAGGATATTGTTATTCTGTTGTCATACACAGAAGTTTGCTTGCTCCCTATCTGTGATAAAACCTAGAGTTCTCCTTTAAGTGGCTGTCTGACTCATGAGGTAAATTACATATGAATGGAGACCCAGGGAGCTGTGACACGGGCTGGACAATGGTCCACACTTAGCAGTGATGTCCTGAGCAGGCTAAACAAGCAGGAAGCAGGTGGGGCACAAGTGAGCTGGGTTCAGGATACCGGGTCTTCACTTGGTGTCTTTTCTTCTTCCTTTAGCCATGAGTGACATAGCTGTTGTAATTTCTAATAATGATGTTTGAATTATAGAGTGTCATTTCTGCTCCAATTTCAATTTGTCTTTAATCAGGTTTCCTATTTTGAGATCTACTTGGACAAAATAAGGGACTTACTTGATGGTGAGTAACCCTGAATGCTTCTTTTTATTTGCTATGTAAATAAAAGTCCAGGAAGGCCAAAATGATTTCCAGTACTTCCAATTGAGAAATTGAAAACTTACGGAAAAGTTCTCTTGCCTTCAGGTTATATGCTCACTCTCAGCCATAGCTTAAATTTGTAAATTGTAAAAACAATAGATTTCCCTATCTTCTGTAACAATTTGTATTTTTCTTCCACTAGAGAGTTTTAAACTCTTTTTTTTCTTCTTTTCATGTCATCATTTTCTTTGTAGTATCCAAGACCAACTTGGCTGTTCATGAAGATAAAAACAGGGTTCCATATGTAAAGGTAGGAGGGAAGACTTGATTGGTGATGTGAATGATTTTTCTCTTGTCATTGTCAAAGTAATTATTGTATTATGTAAGATGCCCACAATAGTATCTATAATTGGCATATAGGTACTTAGTCATGTTTCTTATATTTAATATTCATCTGGCCAAAAATGAATGTTTAATTTCTTCACTTGTATCTTTATATAAATTATTACTTTTTTTTTTTTTTTAGTGTTAGGCACTGAAGCACACCCCCTGCCCCTTTGATGTAAATAATTATTATTTGATGCTTTCACATTTGAAGAGACTTTGTTATGAAGTTCAGTAGTTTATACTTTATAGTCAGGGGGAATCTGTCTTAGTATTATATCTGGAATTTCAAAGTGTTTATTGATGGCTGCAATAGTATATTAATAAAGAAGGCAAAGCAGTACTTCATTCCTCTTTGATTTTCTTCTTTTATTTTCTGAATTGGGCAAGTATTTTTGTTGGTTATGAATATGTACTCAAAAACCTAGGAAAATTCAGCATTTTTTGTCTGGTTTACTTCTGGTTTCCTAGGTTTTGCTTAGATTTTGCTTTAATGTAGAATTCAAGCCTAAGGCAAGGATGAGCCCTTGGATCAACACTGCAGCCTTATTTATCTGTGCCTCCAGAAAGAATTGGGAAAAAGTTTAGCTGCTTCAAAATATTGTTGTTTTTCAATTCGTTTGATGGTCAGCACAACCTGATTCTGACTCTTCTACAGGGATGCACGGAGCGGTTTGTGTCAAGCCCAGAGGAGGTCATGGATGTCATAGATGAAGGCAAAGCAAACCGGCATGTGGCTGTAACGAGTAAGTGTGGTGGTGTTTCCTCCCGTGTGACTTAGGATGCAAATGTCTGTCTCCCAGCAGGAAAGATGGATGATGAGTACAAATGCAGTAGAGCAGGGAAGGTAGGTGGAGAGCCTGAACACACCCCAGGCATGTACAGTGCCAGTGTTTCTGGAGGCTTGTGGGAAAGAGGTCTTCAGCTCCGAGTGCTCCAAGGTCTTGAAATGTTAGATGACATTCACTGAACCCTGGTAGCGGCCTCAGCCTAAACATTAAAGAAAACAGTCAGCCAAGAGAGTAAGAAATAAGTGTTTATCTAGGTGTGTTTATTTTAACCTTGTTACTGTTCATGTTTTTTTTTTTTTGTTGTTGTTGTACTAGGGATCGAACTCACGACCTAACAATTGCCAGAAGGTGCTCATGCCACTGAGCTAAATCCCTGGCCCCTGTTCATGTTTTTTTTTTTTTTTTTTAAATCAACCCAACAAGTTTTGCATGCCAGTTCTGCATGTGAGGAAAGATATCTTGTGAGATGTCTGCCTTCTGTATAAAGCGAAAAGAAAGACAAAAAAGAAGTCAAAAGGCAGAGCTAAGAGCTTCTCAAGCCACTAATGCTGTATTGGCAGTGGACGCACTCAGAGCAGCTTCTTTGCTCTGAGCTTTCTGCCTCAATGTGTGTATTGTGTGTCAGGGAAGCCATGCATGTGTCCAGGGTGGCACAGGTTCCATGTAAAGATTGAGACTCTATCTTTCTTCTTCCCTGAGGACAACTGAGAGAAAGAGTGCATGTGAAGCAGAAGGAACTAAGCATTTCTAACTTCAAGGAGAAAAAAACAATCTGGAGAGTATTTTAGCATGTTCGGGTGACACTGGGAGGAGTGCCAGCTTGCTCTTTCTCATCTCATTGTATGGTCCACCAGAACTACCAAAGCTCCAGGAAGGCAGGCAGCACACAGAGAATTCTCATCTTTGTAGCTGCTCCAGGGGAAGCCTGCTACCTGGACAGGTAGTGAGCTCACTCTCATGTGGTATGGGAGAGTTAGTCATTGACTGGGCCTGATTCTGTGAGCCAGAACTGTGATTCTTTTCTTCACCCAACAATGTAGCATATGATATTCATATATATGGCAAAGTTAACAGGTGAGCCTACATTGGGATACAGTGTAGGTCAAACTCCACTTCTTTCTTTCCTAGTTGAAATATACACAACTAAAGAAGTTATTAACTGTGTTTTTAAATTGTTGTTAGTCATGAATTATTTATAGCATATCTGACAGCCCTTTTTGGCCCCTGTCTTAGTTGCTTTTCTCATTGGTGGGACAAAATACTCAAATCCCACAAATTAAAGGAGGAAAGGTTAATCTTACCTCATAGTTTGTAGAAATTTCAGTCCATGGTGAGCTGGCTCTGAGGCAGGGTGGCACAGCAGAGGGGCATGGCAGAGTGGGAACAGTTCATGGCATGGCAGCAAGAAGGCAGCAGAAGCTTTTTATCCTTTTTATCCCATCCAGGCTATAAGCTATTACCCACATCAAGAACTATGCTAATTCCAATCAGTGGGTTGATTTAGTAGCACTCACCCTTAATCCTAGTGTTACACCCCCTAGATCTAGCTAGTTTTGAAAAGCCCTACCTATAAACTCATGAGGCTCTAGGGGGACATCTAGTTACAAACCATAACAGCCTCCAGTTCAAAACTGCTGTTCCAAAACATTATTGTTGTTCTTATCACCCGCCAAGTTTGGCTTTATTGTGGTAAAATTATTTTTTAAAACTCTTTTTATGTGTCTAGTACTATGTTATGAAGTATATTCATATGTATGTAACATCATCATAATAACCACCAGAACTTTTTCATCTTTCCAACTGAAACTCTTTTTAAAATTTATTTTTATTTACATTCCTTGTACGGAGTTGATACATGCTCATCACACATCTTTTTTATCTCTCCCAAACTCTTGATCTCCTTCCCTACTTCCTATTATCTATCTTTTATTTTTATCTTTATTTATATTTTGAGTTTCTTATATAAGAAAAACCTTATGATGGTTCAACCAGTATGTCTGTTTTATGTCACTTGATATTATGATCTCAAAGTGCAACCATTTTCTTAGGAATGTCTTGTTTACCTTTCTTTATGGTAGAGTAGTATTCCATTGTGTGTAAATACCACATTTTCTTTAGCCATTCATCTGTTGATGGACATGTATGTTGCTTTGAAGACTTAACTATTATGAATTGTGCTTTTATTGGCATGGGTATACATATATTACTGCAATATGGTATCTTTAACCTTTTGGAGGAAGATATCTAGAAGGGGAATAGCTGGGTCAAATGGAATTCTAGTTTTAGTTTTTTTGAGAACTCTTCATACTGATTTCCATAGTTTACATTTCCATCAGCAATGTAGAAGGGTTCCTTTTTTTCTGTAAACTTGTGAGCAATTGTTATTATTTGATTTCTTGATGATGGCTATTCTTCCTGGGATTAGATAGAGTATCTTTGTTTTCTTTTGCATTTCCCTAATGCCCAGTGATATTAAACATTTCTTCAGGTGTTTGTTAGCCATTGGTACTTCTTCTGTGAAGTTTGTATTCATTTCCCCTGCCCACGTTTTCATTGGGTCTTTTATTTTCTGGGAAGTCTGATTTTTTTCAGTTCTTCATGTATTCTAGATATAAGTCCTCTGAGGAATAGCTGGCCAGTTTTTTTTCTCCCCATTTTGTAGGTTGTCTTTTCACTCTATTGGTTGGTCTTTTGTTGTGCAGAAAGTTGTGCAGAAAGTTCAGAAAGTTCTTATATCTCTAACTTCAAGACTTTTACTTATTTTATCTTCTAGTAGGTTGAGTGTTTCTGTTTTAACGTTTAATTGTTTGACTCATTTTGATTTTAGTTTGGCACATAGTAAGATATATGAGTCTAGACTCTGTCTTCTGTGTGTGGATAGCCATTTTTCCCAACACTATTTATTAAAGAAGCTATCTTTCCTCTAGTATACGTTTTTGGCCCTTTTGTGAAAGATCAAATAATTTACATAATTGTGTAGTAAGTTTTGAAATCAGTTATTCTGAGACCTCCAAATACTATTCTTCTATTTCAAGATTATTTTGGTTATTTTCAGAGGTCCTTGAGATTCTGCATCAATTTTAGGGTAAATTTTTCTGTTTCTGTAAAGCATATCATTGAAATTTTGCTAAAGCTTGTATCGAATCCACAGATTCCTTTGGGTAATATTGATATCTTAGCAGTATAAAATCTTTTAATTCGTGAACCTGGGATATATTTTTATCTTACTTGAAACATCTTTTTAGTAACAGTTTTAGTTTTCAGGATAGCTTTCATTTTCTTGGTTAAGTTTATTCTTAAGTGTTTTATTCTTTTTTGCTATTCTAAATAGAGTTGTTTTCTTGATTTCCTTTTCAGATTGTTTTATATATATATACATACATATATATATATATGTATGTATATATATATATATGTATTTAATATATATGATTTTGACATGTTGCTTCTGTTTCCTGTAATGTTACTAGTTTCATTTATTAAGTATAATTACTTGTTTAAAAAAATGAGGTATTATAGAGTTTTTTAAAAAATAGCATACATACAGTCAGTAAAATGGTATAGAGAAATGACTGAGGACCATTGCTGGGGTGTCTGCTTGGTGTAGACCAGGGTAGGAAAGTTATTTTTATTTCTAGGACCTCATCTGAATGAGGCATATTTAATCTGTGAGGCCTCTCTGCACTTAGCATGTGTCATAGAAGTGTATGTCTTAATCCTTCCTTAAGAAAATCTTAATCCTTCTCACCAAATTTTAGGATATTCCTGATAAGGACAGGCTTACCCACATGACTAAGATAAGAACACTAGTACTAATCAGGAGATAGAGTCAGAGGGGTTTAATGTGAGGTGGGGGGAGCTGTGGGCTTCTCAAAGAGCTTGGGCTGGTGTAGGACTCTGGAGGAGAGCAGCTTCAGGCAGAGCTAGAGAATATGATTATAAACTGCCCACCAAGATTTTTAGATTAATTTCTTTGCTAGTTCAAGGCATTTTAAATCTTTCATTTCTAGAATGAACATTTTTTTAAGAAGAAAGGGGAGTCTCAGATTATATATATATGTGTGTGTGTGTGTGTGTGTGTGTGTGTATTTTAAGTTTTTTGAGACAGAGTTTTGCTATGCAGTTCAGGCTGGCCTTGAACTCACTATGTAGCCCAGACTGCCTCAAACTCATGGCCATCCTCTTCTCAGACTCTAGAGTACTGGGATTATAGGTGTGTACCACCAGATACAGCATCTCGGATAATTTTAAAAATGAATGGGACTTACTTCAAAGAAATGGAGCTTTTAGGCATGATATGTTGTCCTTTTAAAACCAGAAGCCTGCTAGCTGTGTTTATGTGTTCATTGCAAAGTGGTAAAATATTTTCTTTTTCAGACATGAATGAACACAGCTCTAGAAGTCATAGCATCTTCCTGATTAATATTAAACAAGAGAATGTAGAGACTGAAAAAAAACTCAGTGGGAAGCTTTATTTGGTTGATTTGGCTGGTAGCGAAAAGGTAATTGGTTCTTTATTTGTATTATGTATAATTTCCCCCTGTTATTTAGTTCACTGTGCAGTGGTATAATTTTTGTGCTTTCCTGTTCCCTGGTTTTAAAGGTTTCTAATGCTGAGCTAAGATGTTATTAAATTTAACCTTTGTTTTCCCACTGTTTTATGGTTCTGAAGTTCCCTTATTGGTATCATAAGCAGGAACTTCGGATAGTCACTCTGATTTATGCCTAGGAGGACCTGGTGACCACACCAAGCAAGTGTTGGTCAGAACTTGGCTTGGCAAAGGCAGCTGTGGGTGGGGTGTGATTTTTCTGAGGATACGAAGACACCTGTGTTATTACCACAGTAACGTAGGTCGGGGAAGGGCTTAGGCATATGAATGTGGCAGGTTTGTTTGCCAAGATCTAGGACCTGGGGCCCTCCCTGTGTTTCCCTGTTCTTTGGCAGTGACCCTGGACTGACAGTGTCTTAACACTGGTGGGCTTGGTACCTTTAGGCTAAGAGGCCTGTGATCAGTCTTTAGCCACAAGCTGTGACCATTCTCTGGATCTGTTAAGACCCTCTTTTGGCATATGTCCTCAGTTCCTTGCCCTGCTAGGCACTTGCTGAGGTCACACTCCAGGTCAAGTATGTGTCCCAGCATCTCGAGCCGGCCCTCCAGCCTCCCTCCACAGCTTGATGGAGACTCCTGCTGCTACACCGCAGCCAGGGCATGGCAGGCAGCATCATAGAGCTGGTTCTTGTGCACAGAACCTTTCCTCCATCATCACTGACACTGGCTAGTTGTCACCAACTGTGCAAGCCTTGTAGCTCAGTCAGTTCCTTCACAATACATTCGATCCCTAAATGACTATACCACTCCCCTGACTTCTCACTCACCAAGCTGTGGACTCCAATATTCCTGTAAGTAATGGTTGCTATGCCTCCTCATTTGCATTTGTAAAACCGTGATCAGAGAACCATCTGGATCATCCTGTTTGGAATTCTAAAAATTTTATTGACAAGGGCTGGTAACTAGTTAAACAGATACTCACCAGGTTGGACATAAAGGAGCAGCACTATTTTGTCCTGGACTGACCATCATCATCTTTACTACTGTGCCACACATGGGTCCATATGAAGAGCTTATTGGTGCCTTTATTCTTGCTGAGCACAGAGATGAAAAGTTCTTTTTCCTAGCAGTCAAGGTTGAACCCAGGGCCTTTGCACTGAGCTACATCACCAGCCACTCTGCTTTTTCTTTTTTTAAAAAATTTTATTATTATTATTATCTGAGACAGGCTCTCACTAAGTTTCCCAGGCTAGGCTTACTTGAATCCTCCTTCATCAGCCTCTCAGAGTGCTGGAATTACAAACCTGTGCCACCACACCTGACTTCAGAGATGGATATTTAGGGCCTAAATACACTTGAAAACTACTTATTGATGGATCAGAGTGGAAGCCTGTCTCTGTACCATGTTGGTGATTATTGCTAATGGTTTTATGAGGTACCTTAAAGTGTCCTCCTCATAGTTTCTTTTATCCCTGTCTGTTTTTGTTTGCCCTAGATGTGTCCACATGAGTATGTCAGTGTGATTTCATAGAACAGAACTCTGGGCTTTAGTTTCTGTCTCTCCTAGATGACATTCTTCCCTAAGCAGGCAGTTTGATGTCTCTGGAGCTCACTCTCCTTATCTCTAAAGGGAAGGTAATAGATAGTACTGCCTTGTGTACTTCATGGAGTTAAGATACTCAAATACAAAAACATCTTTAAAATCGTGGTGAGAATGGACTGTTACCATTTGTAACCCATCAGCTACATGATTTCTGTCTGTAAGCAGGGTTTCCCGTACACATAATTCCAAGAGATGAGAACCTGTCCTATTTGAGAAAACCTCCCCCGAGAAGGCATTCACCTCTGTTGTCAGAGGTTTCTCTTTTATACAGAATTGAAATCCATCTTTGTGCAGTTTAAAAATGATTTTTCCTTTTTTTTTTCTTCAGAGAGCAGCTGCTCACCCCACATCATTTGTCCAGACATGAATCATGTTGAGTTTCTTTTTTTCCTTTTTCCAGAGTCTGTAAACTGCTCTCTTCCTAGAGCAAATGCTATAAATATGAAATTACCAGTAATAACACAGCAGAGGAGGCACTGTGCATGGGCCCTCTGGCAGTAGAGGGAAAAAGCCAAATTTATAGTGTAAGACACACTTTCTTGACTTTTCATGCTTTAGGGTTTTACTTTTTTCTTTTTTAGAAAATGGATATGGAACTTAGCAGGGAAGGAATAGAGTCTGGACTACCATTCCCACCACTTGTTGTCCTCTGCCTGAATTTGGAACTTTTATTTTCCGTTTTGTGCATTGTTCCATTTACTGTGGCTCAGGATAGCATATTCGCTTAACACTTCCCTCTGGGCTCCCTCTTCTGTAGAGACTGTAGTTGAGTCTCCCAGGACCCAAGCTTAGCCGTGATGACAGTACTTCCACAGCCTGGTTTCCCTGGATGGATTTCCCCTGGGGAAGCATCTGCAGCTCTCCCACTTGAGGCATTTCATCCATTCCACTAAAACCTAATTGAGAGGAAAATGACAGCAGAAGAGACCAAATCCCCAGTTGCACGCTCCAGGATTGGTTTTATCAATGTGGTTCTTACTTTTCCTTTTTCTTGCTTTCTAGCGAGATCTTTCCCTTTGCCCTTGTATAAATTTGAATTTTCTACTTTGCTTTCTTACTGTCTGGTGCAGCTTACTGCTTTTTCTTCTCCTGGTAGGTCAGCAAAACTGGTGCCGAGGGAGCTGTACTCGATGAAGCTAAAAATATCAATAAGTCTTTGTCTGCTCTTGGAAATGTGATCTCTGCCTTGGCAGAAGGGACAGTAAGTGATCCCCTCCCCATCTATTAAATAATATTTTGAACAGTGGCCTTTTGGGTTTGCATGTTCTCTTTGTCATATACCCTAGAGATGCATTCATTTTTCTGTTTGGAGAACAGAAGGAATCCTGGCTGTGGATACCTGTTGGAGAGCCAGTCTACTAAAAAGTGTTAATAGTGATGCTAATTTCCTGTGGGCATTTTAAACTTTGGCCAGATCCAAAAACCTGGCCACAAATTCTTATTTTGCATATATTTCTAAGTCCAATGTCTCCCTCCCTTACTAGCTCGTTTCTATATTTTTCCTTTTAATGAGCCATCAAAACCAATGCCTTTTCTTTTCCCACATAGAAAACGCACGTGCCATACCGGGACAGCAAGATGACCCGGATCCTCCAGGACTCTCTGGGTGGGAACTGTAGAACCACCATTGTCATTTGCTGCTCTCCTTCTGTCTTCAATGAGGCTGAGACCAAGTCCACGCTGATGTTTGGTCAGAGGTGCGGTTGGTCTCTTGGGATCCAGACTCTGAGCTGACTCTGAGGTCTTAGGTGTGAGTGGAGTGGGGCTGGTATCAGAGGCTAATAAAACGAAGGTGTCAGTACTTACTGAATTGCCTCTAGCAAATGATCTGTGGACTTGGGAAATCATTTGACATTTTTTGAGGCCAAAAGAATAATTATGGGTTTAAATAATAGGGAGGAATAATCTAAAGATATAATGTTTAAAAGAATGTTTATGATGTTTAAAACAAAACAGACCACCCAAACTTTGTGTAGATGCCACTTGATCATGGAGCTGAGTGTTTTGCATGGAAGCAAAGTCTAATGTGTAGGCTCATACAATTTCCAGTGTGTAAGTCTTTTTTTTTTAATTTAAAGAGAAAAAAAAGCAGGAAAAAGGTAGAAATATTACAGAATTTCAAGAAAAGAAGATAGTAAGAAATCACTAGTTGATAAATTACATATTGTTCTTTTAGAAATAGTTATTCAAGTTACAGAATTAAAGCACACAAATTGGCCACTAAAGCAGTGAGAGTGCAAACAGATCTGTTCAACAATCCAACAAGAACCTAGAAATATGGTCATCAATCCCACACACCTAAACATACATGCAGCTATATCTTTTATAGCGCTTCCTATTTCCTCTTTTTTTACAATAGCAATTATACATTTTAAAAAAATTTTTTAAAGAGAAGAGAAAAAAACTACAGAAAAAAGGGTAGCAACAATACAAAATTCTAAAAGAAAAAAAGAAAAAGGAGAATGAGAAAAAGCCCCACTAAGAAATTAGTAATTTATAAATTACGTACTGTCATCCTGGATGTAGTTGTTCAAGTTACAAAGTTAAAGGGCACATAGTAAATATTCAAACAGTCAGACTACAAACAGTTCTGCTCAAAGATCCAACAAAGATTCAGCAATATGGTCATCTATTTTACACACTCAAACATACATGCAGTTATATCCCTTAGAGAACTTTCTTTTCCTCTCTTTTTTACAATAGCAATTACACATTTTGGTTTTATTACTCTTGTAGTTCTTATTTACTTTT